>CM040240.1:280772834-280972834 GCA_022545495.1 Chrysanthemum lavandulifolium | reverse complement strand
CAAAAAAGACAACAAAACCAGAATAAACATGTTATAACGCTCATCGTACTACAAGAGTTTTTTCCAGCAGATCGGTTTAAAATCGGCGAACCGGCGAACCGTTAAACCGGTTTTAAAACCGGTTTGACCGGTTTTGACCGGTTTTCACGGCCGCCGTATTCAAATCCAACGGACATTGACTTTACGCTGACCGGTTTTAAACCGTTTAACCGGTTTAAACCGTTTTAGCCAGATTCAAATCCAACGCTAGTTTGACTTAACGTTGATCGGTTTTTAAACCGGTTTAACCGTTTAAACCGGTTTTAGCGGCCGACGAAAAAAAAAAAAAAAAAAAAAATCGGTTTAACCGGTTTTTCAAAACCGGTTTACCAGGTTTTGAACCGTAAAAACCGGTCCGATGGAAAACTTAAACCGGTACAACCGGTTCGGTTTACTAAACCGGTTTTGCTTTGTAAAACCGGTTTTGTTGAAAACCGTTCGGTTTTGTCGTCCGGTTTTTTTGAAAACCGGTTTAAACTTGCACCTATAATCCCGTTTAGTTGGGCTTTTTGCGATGACAGTTAATTACAAACGATCGTTAGTCAAAAGGTCGACAATTAAATAGCCCTTCATAGCCCGTTAGTCAAAAGATCGTTAGTCAAAAGGTTGACAATTACATGCCATTAACCCTTCATTAAATACAAAATCACATTTAAGGTAATTTATAACTTTAATTTCTGTGTATTAAATGCAATTTTTAATTTTTAGTTTAAAAGAAAGTTTTGTGTTGAATTAAATATACTTAGTCAATGCCCTTAAGACAATGATTAAATAGTCCCTTTGGATATTTACGATTTAGAACATTTTGTAGTGTTTTCTAAAGGCACACTGACATAAAAAGCTGTATATATACACAACTTTCATCAAAATCTTCTATATATATAGATATTCTATGTTGTGAAATTTGTATAAAAATGTAAGAAATGATGCGAGTAACCACAGAAAAAAATAAAATAAGAATCAAGTGTTTTTTTTCCTTCTTTCTTCTAAGTGTCTGGTTTAAACTTACAAGTATTAATTAATACTAAATTAAGTTTCATAATAGTATAGATCAATAACACCCTGAAATTGATTTTTTTTTATTAAATTACGAGAATGCAGTTGTGATAGTTTGACTATGTCACTATGGTATTTAAGTGTCGGGAGACCGAATCTGATTGGTTAGTCAATGAAAGTAAAGTTAGTTGTCAAACCTATAGTGAAATGTATATCTCCTTTCACACACTTCCCGCACTTTCCAAAGAGTTCTAAGAGCGTGTTATGTGTCGACTTAGAAGAAAAGAGAGGTAACAAAGCAATTTGTTAATCAAATTATGAAGGAATTGTTGTCCCATGACAAGAGTCGAGCCTTAGTAATCCTCCCACAATAGAAATAATCTCTTGTTTGATTTGAATTTATGATATTTTGAGTTAGGGATCATGTATCAAAATTTGTGGATTTTGGGTAATTGTTGTTCAATACCAAGTATTGAGGTGTTTATAATAATGAGTTAAGTCCCTTAATAGGTTTACCTAAATTAGTATTGATTTTGTGGGTTTTTGTAATATAATCATGGTAATGTTCATATAAAGGTTAGCAATTTGTTGGGTATGTCTTGGGTATGCTAGAAACCCTTTAGTTGCTATGATTTAAAATGTGTTAAATATTGTTGTGATTCTGATTTAGAAATCAAGTAAGGATGATAGAGATGAGTTTCTTGGTAAATAGCTATTAAATCGAAGGTAAGTAACTTTGGTTATATTGTGTTTAATATTTATGTTATCATATTATGTGTGGTGAATAAAGATGTTAAGGACCTAGAAGGACTGGCTTAGAATGAATGGAATTAATGGATACTTCGATAGTTGGATAAGTGTATGTTAGTCTTGGTTATAAACTAACTAATGTATGTGTTGCAGTTAACTAATGTATGTGTTGCAATGATTATGTGTTTGATGTTATGTTAAAGTATTAGTGGTTAAAGCTTATTGATTGTTATAGTGTTATAGATGCATTTGATGTATAGTGATAGACTTGGACTAATGGTAAATGTTCATGATGCAAATATGAAGTATTAATGTATTATACGTGTTCTAACCCGATTGCTTACTTAGTGAAAGCTTACGTTAGAGCCAATGACGTTTTTGTAGGTTGTGTGGCTTAAGTAAGGTGTAGGATTAAGGACCTATAAATATGAAGTAGAACGTTATAGTTGCTGATGTTTCTGTAGGTTGTGCGGCTTAAGTAAGGTGTAGGATTAAGGACCTATGAATATGAAGTAGAAGGAATGGAGGTACGTTAAATTATGCTTATGAGTTAGTATTAGATACTGAATTGAACAAGTTGAACCCCTTGAGTCATTGAATCAAAGTATTTTGGTAATGTGAAGTGTAATGATAACTTTTTATAGTCTTAAAAGCATAATTGTAGAAGTCAAAGCGAGTCAATGTTATATGTTATAAAATTGTGTATGAAAACGGGTCAATACAAGTGCTTGGCAAACCCCGTAAAGTATATTTGTTTGGGTCATTTAGACCAAGTATGAGTATGTTAATGACATAGATGTTTATATGAATTATGGAAGGTTTGATGTTATGTCATGTAATAGAAGTCATTTTTCAGGAAAATGGGTCGAAAGTGCAAGTGCAAAAGAGGGCTTGGTAGATTTTGGTCGTTCTAATTTTCTATCAAATCAATCGTGGCTCGTTAGAGGTCGTGCCACCTATCGACAGAAAGGTTTTCGAGTCTTCTTTAACTTAAAAATACTTTTAGAGTCTGAATCTTATCAAAAGCATGAATGATACAATAATATAGATTAATGAAATTGCTTGGTCTTTTAGAGTCTGAATCTTATCAAAAGGGTGTTTAGCTATGGTTATATAATTGACTTATGAACTTTTATGACTCAATTAAGCTCAAACTAAGTGTTTTTGACTAAGGTTATATGAACTTAAATAAAGGATTTTCATATGCCTAAAAATGTGGTTTTTCATGTGTGTTGAGCTTATATAACATGCTTAATTACAAGTTATTATTTTACGCTCAATAATATTTGATCTAAGGTTTATATTTTACTAACCCATATCTCTTTTGGTCATTGTATATACATACATATGGCGTAGGGAACGTCGTCGTTTTGAAGCATGCTCAAAATTTCTCTCTCTAATGTTTGATCATTGTGTAACAGTCATAAAAGTAAGATTTTTCTGTATCATGTATGATATTGTGTAACGGTCCTAAAACCATTTTCCTCTATATAATTCATGACTATTGTGTAACGGTCATAAAATCATAATTTTATTTATAATATTCGACCGTTGTGTAACGGTCATCAAACCATTTATCGTCTATAAAATCAATGACCGTTAGTGTAACCGCATAAACCAAAATTTATCTTTATAATATTTAACTGTTGTGTAACGGTCATAAAACCTAAGTTTCTATATAATGAGTTTCTATGATCGATTCTTTCTCACTCACATTTTTTATCTCCTACACATTATCTCAATCTCACACAATTATACTTTTGTGTTTTATATGGTCTTTCTTTCTATATGTTGATGTTATAGCTTCATCAACAAACTAGTTGAGATCATTATGTACACTACTTATCTTCAGTTCAAGCTTTACATTTTTATTCCAAATAACATCCGGAAACGTAAATCTTTCTTAGGAAAGATTATACATTCTCGGCTCAGAAAGTCTCTAAAGAAATTGGTGAAACATTCATTTTCCAAGTTACTGGTATTTGAAAAGAATTGTGTCGCCGAGATGATCATATCGTCTTCAGTTAATGAACTTCCCAGAGATGATCATATGGACTACGATTATTTGACGGGCATTGTGAAGCACATGATACGCCACAAGAACAAGAATAACGATGTCCGTAAGGCATCTAAACGATCACAAGTGCCGCTTAAGTCATCTCAGTCTGTTGGTCCCTCTTCAAGAAGATCAACACAACCAGAAACAAGAAATAATTCTAGTTCACTTAACAATGGTTCTCGCTCAAAACAACCCGTGAAACCAGCATGGGTTGGCTCCTTAACACTGTAATCACAACAATAGAGGTAAACCTGCGCCGTAAGCCATTAAATGATTTATCAAAGAAACCCATAAATGTTAGAAACATGTTTTGGTTTAATGAGTTTATTTATAACATGTTTTTGTGTTGTGTAGCAAGAAATAAATGGGTTCTCATTATCTATTTAGATGACATATATGTAAGCTAATAGTATATATGGTTACGCAGGTAGCTACACTTATACTCAACCGAATCTTCAACCAACAAGAAGGGAAGACTTACAATGGGTCATTCGTAGAAAGATTTAATGTTGTGACAAAGGCTTTGGACAAAATGGTTGATGAGTTCACTGGAATACCTCCACATGAGTTGTAGAAGAATATACTGATTTGCTACCTTCGACTAAGTGAGCTCTCGAGATTATGCCGGCAAACCTTAGCACACATCTAAAGCTTTATTCTTATAGTATATACAGTAGTTTTCAAACCTTCGTTGTAAAAAGGCAGGTGTTGTGATGCATTGAAGAGATGCTACCCTCTGCAGTTAAATCTTTGATAGTCTTGTAGAGGTTTATAACGACCTAGTTTCACAAATTCTATGATTCAAAGGTTGAGTAACTTAAATGTTGACCAAAATGCCGAGATGTTCTCGCTCAAGAAAAGAATTTTATCAGCGTAAACCGCTATTGTATGCAACTATGTTCATCAAGATCGAAGAAGTATTATGAACCGCATCAACAACATTGTGATGGACAGCTCCGTGGTATATAAGAAAAGAACTATTAGATTTTTATGCAAAAGTTTATGGTTAATTAGCATCTATATAATCGTAACACTAGCTTAACATAGCAAGTTAATAACACGAATTAGTTTAGATTATATGGTGATGACCTTTGTAATAAAGTTGCTCTTATTGTGATAAACTTTTTAAAATGTCATTAGTACTTGCGCCAAACATACCTAAAGTACTTAGTAGACTAGAAGCGACAGTTACCTCATGATAAATTGATCAACTCAAAAGCAAATTGTTCAATGCAAACTTATAAGAGTATACTAAACATGCTTGAACCATACATGCATCTACGCAATTATCTTCACTTTGACGATTACTAATTGGATCGATCTGCGAATTTTGGTGAGACAAGACTTTCTACATAGCCAGATATAATCCTCCATTCTTTTAGACTAGATATAACGTCAACACTTTTACAGAATGTTTGTTCTTCAAGATCATATGTCAACACTTGATCGTGCGTTATAACTACAGTGCGCTTTGATTAATTCCCTAAAGCTTGTTTATTCAAATAAATATTTTTGTTTGGTTACATATGAAATGATGGACAAACAGAACATGTGATTGCTTCTCAACTTCAGACATCCTTCTTAGGGATTTTGTCAAACACCTTCCATGCATCAAATTTCCATTATTTCACCCATCCCAAAATGATATCATACTAAAACCTAATGCTACTCACAATATAAAACATAAACTAAAAGTATCAAATAAACAAAATTTCACAAGTGATAATACAAATATCACTAGTGATAATATACATATACAGTTCAACTTCAAATATCACTGGTGATACTACACGTACGATCCATAGCAGATTCAAAACAACAATCCGACATAAAAACAATATTTAAATGCAGTTAAAAACAAAAATTCAACTAGCAACTTAACTAATAAGCAGAATTATATGAGCAGATAACAAGATTATTAAACATTTTTCATTCACACATTTCATCAAACACTTGGTGTGCATCTTAATAAGAAGGAATGTTAACAACTTGATCCACATAATTAACAACTAATCATCAACATTATCAACCGCAAGAACATCAATCAAATCAGCTTCTGAAACAAACAGTTCATTTAAATCAAAAGAAGACATAAAAAAGGATGATATGATCGGGAGGTGATTATGAGATGTTGATTGGAATGGTGATGGTGATGGTGATCGAACTGGTGATGATCAAACGGTAATAGTTGATTGGAATAACTACTTTTCGGAGGGAAATGATGAGAGGAGGAAAACACACAGTAACTATGTGAAGAAAAATGAAGCAAATGAAAAAAAGAAGAAGAAAAGTTTTATATAATGGAGAATTAAGCTAAGATATTAAATTTGTAGTTAATCTTCACCATTAAATCAAAATAGATGAATGGTGGAAATTTGTCCATTAAGAAGATCAAAATAAAGGTAAGCAAATGAAAATATTATAATTAAGTTTCAAAATAGTGTAGATTAATGAAATTACTTGGTCCTTGAGAAAAAAGTGAGAACCTAAAACATTACATTAAAAGTTGGGCTATAAACTTGATAGGCCATAAGCCCATTATTTGTGTATATATTACGCGTGTTGACGGCTCTACTATCTATTGCTCGCTAGCCTTTCGGTTCGGTTAATCGGTTAAATAATTTTTAGGTCAACCCGAGAACCGAACCAAACAAAATTCAAATTGGTTTCTTGGGTTCGGTTGAATTTTAATTGTTCGGTTCTCGTCAATTCAATAACCAATTTCACTATTTAAAAATAAAATAAAATAATAATTACATAGATATTGAACAAAAAATATATTTCAAGCATAAAAGTATTTTTTATATTACGATAACCTTTTAATAGTATTTATTTATATATAAATATATAAAAAATATATATATTTATATGAATTCGGTTTTGTTCAAACTCGCAAACCCATATCCAACCCGAGAACCGAATTAGTAGTTCGGTTTGGTTCGTTTTAGCAAATTCGTTCGGTTATTAGTTCGATTCGGTTATTTTCGTTGGATTCGGTTTTTTCGCTCACCCCTGGTATATATCAAATTTGAAATTGCTCAATGTAGAAATCTCGCATTTTGAAGTTTAGTTTTCCTCCATGATAAATTGATAATTTTGACCATGATACACTGATACATTAATCAGTTTTCAACTTTAAGATGATACTAGTTACATACATAATCAGTTTTCTTATTTTAAGGATTCTTCTCATTTGATCCTTAGTCTACATAGGGTAAAGATCCAATGAGAAGAAAACTTAAAATGAGAAGAATGAGAAATAACTATAATCGCATATTTGAGTGCATCGACTTGAATGAGATGCATCTCTATTCATTTAGATGCATCACAATTAGTTTTGAAAGTGATTTTGAAATGCAAGCGATGCAAAATAGTACTGGCAAAAAATTTGACTCGCAGAGGACGAAAAATACATAAGATTTGTATAACTTGATGAAATGCATCGAATATATGTATATGCATCTAAATTTTAGCTAGAAAATAAATTGTGATGCATATAAAAGACAGGACGATTCAAATCAAATCGACGATCTCTAATGCAGAAGTTATAGTTATTTCTTTTTCTTATTTTAAGGATTCTTCTCATTTGATCCTTAGTCTACATACTAATACTAAACTAAAATACAAGTGAAAACTTTTGAAACAAATCCGTTGTGTAACGGTCCAAAAAAAACTTGAATTTGCTTTTATGAGATTTAGCCGTTTGTAAAATTTCAAAAAAATCAACTATTGTGACCGTTGTATAACGGTTATCAAACCAAAATCTCTCTCCATATATAAATGTTTTCTCTATGCTGGATATACGTATCTTTTATTGACATATTTATTCGTGAGTGTCAGTCTTTTCTTTTCCTATGGTTGATGCATTTCTTTTTTCGACCTTTACTATTGTACTCCAAGTAAGATATGAATGCATAAATCTTGCAATAGAAGATGTCATTTGCTCTCGGCTCAGAAAGTCTCTAAAGAAATTGGTAATCGCAAAATATGTGGTTACCCTCTTTCCTAGCTGCGCCTTCGCACGAGTATCGGTTGCAACTAAACTTAAGTTGTACTTCATTCTCTAGGCTTAGTAAGCTGTTATACAGATCCATCAAAAAGCATGGTCTTGTATAGAAAATCTTCATTAGCTGTCATTGAATCTGGTGGTGAAGAACCTATGCTCTAGAAATATTATGTATTGTCCTACTCAAAGTAAACTATAAGAAGATTAAAATCGCTCGTATGTTTTCTTAGGTGGAACTCTCAAAAGTTATTGGTTTCTTGAGTAGAAGAGTTATGTAACTATTAGCATGAATATAAGTTGTAACAACTTTTGATTAGCTGTTTTTTAATTAGCAGTGTAAACATATAGCATGTCATTATAGATTTTGAGTTTTATGAGGATTCAATGTATCTTTGTAATTCAGTTGTGGTAAAAAAGTAATAAAAATCCTTTCTTGAGTGGGCTTTGGTGCACCAAACTAATGAACAATAACCCAACAACTCCATCGTTAGCCCAAATCCAACCTAACTTTTAGCACAACAATACTAAACCAAGCTCTTTATAGGAAAACACTTTCTAAACTCAACACAAAAATATGTTTGGGATGATTAGTTTTTCATTCATCTTGGTCACTTTTAATCTCTTAAACTCTATACAATGATGAGTGTCTTAAGACTTGAGATTGTCACTTGCTAAAAGTACTGATATTCAGGATTTAAAGACTTTCATGCAACATATTTATATAGGGTGTGTTTGTTAAAAGTAGCAGTAAGTAGTAGCGGTTAGATGGCTACGAGTAGGCGTGGGTTGTGAAAGAGAGCCACAACTCATCGCTTTAAAAATATTGAAAAATTAACATTTTTAAAAATTAGCAAAACTCACCGCTCTTTTGCCAAACGACCACTAAAATTGAAAATGCTCATTGCTCACCACTCACTGCTCCAAAAAACTCCACACCGCTCAACGCCAAACATAACCATAGTTATATAGCCGACAGCCGTTGTTGTGTAACAGTTGAAAAAATCAAAAGTTTGCGGTCACCATTCATTTTCATTAGTGGAGGTTTAAGTTTTGATAAAAAAAATCTATAAAATGCCTGTTGTGAAAAAATTATAAATAATACTTAAAATATTTGTAGAGGATGTATAATTTTCAATTAAGAGTATAATAGTCCACTAACATTACTCAAATTTTAAGCATTTTAAATTTTAAAAATACATAGACATGCATTATAAGCAGGACCGACTCGTGGTTTTCAATGGCCCCTGCGGTCACTACAAATTAGCCCCTTATGTACTGATTTTTTTTGTAAAAAGCTCACTAACTTTCCAAATAGTTTGCAAATATAATATTATACTATATTTAGTTTAAATTGTCATTTTTATTTTTAAAATTAAATAATTTAAGGTGAAAGATAAAGGTTGTATATTTTGCTGAGATTTTAGGTGTATCAATTCATGAAAGGATTTTAAATTAGAAAACGATGTTATTTGATGAAAAATGGTTGACCTGTTGGTGGTTTTTTGCTCCATAACAGAAAGAACGAAAATAAATTCTAACTTGATTTTGGGCTTTAATGGGCTGCAATTGATTTAAACAAGTTGACACCTAAAACGAACGAAAATAGAACCAAAATGAATTGCAGCCCGTTTAGTTGGGCTCTTTGTAATGTCAGTTAATTACAAACGATCGTTAGTCAAAAGGTTGACAATTAAATAGCCCTTCATAGCCCGTTAGTCAAAACGTTGACAATTACATGCCATTAACCCTTCATTAAATACAAAATCACTTTTAAGGTAATTTATAACTTTAATTTCTGTGGATTAAATGCAATTTTTAACTTTTAGTTTAAAAGAAAGTTTTGTGTTGAATTAAATACACTTAGGGGGCGTTTGGTTCACAGAATGTTTTTGAATGAATTGTAATCTTTGGAAGAAATTGTAATTTGATGTAATTGTAATTTAAAGAATTGGAATGTGTTGTAATTGTAATGTGTTGTAATTGTAATTGATGAAATCTGTCAATGTGTTTGGTTTACTCGCAACGTAATGTAATTCAATTTTTTTTATAAAACTTAAAAAGCTAATATAATAACGATAATAATAATAATAAATAGTAATAATAATAATAATAATAATAATAATAATAAAATAAAAATAATAATAATAATAATAATAATAATAATATAGTAATAAAAAGAATATTAATAATACAAATATAATAATAAAATAATAATAATAATAAAATAATAAAATATAATATTAATAATAAAAATAAAATAATAATAATAATTATTATAATAAAAAATAATAATAATTAAAATAATAATAATAATAATTAATAATAATATAATAAATAGTAATAATAAAAAATGATACTTAATAATTAATAATAATAATATTAAAATAAATAATAAATAATAATAATAATACATTATTATTATTATTATTTATTAATTATAATAAATAATAATAACAAATAATAGATAATATTATTATTATTATTATTATTATTATTAATTTTAAATAATAAATATAATAATAATAATAATACAATTATAATATTATAATAATAATTAATAAAGTAATAATAATAATAGTAAAATAATACTAAATAATAAATATAATAATAATAATAATAATAAAATAATAATAATAATTATAATAATTATAATAATAATAATAAACAATAATAATAATAATAATAATAATAATAATAATAATAATAATATTTTTAAATAAAATAGTGAATAAAAATCATAAATTTAATATAAAATAATTATTAAAAAATTAATTATTTATTTAGATATTTATATATAATATAAAATAATTATTATAATTATTATTTATTTTTAAATTAAATAATATAATAATAATAACGACGATAGATAAATACTGATATTTAACCCGTAAAAATCTGAATTACAACACATTCCATCAAGTTTGCTATGTAATATGAATTACATCACTGGACGTAATTGGTTGTAATTCAATTACATTACGTTGCAAACCAAACACCCGATGTAATGTAATCTGAATTACAATTCCATCCATCCTGCAAACCAAACAGGATTGTAATGTAATTCAGATTACAATTACAACAGATTACATCGAATTCCTTCGAACCAAACGGCCCCTTAGTCAATGCCCTTAAGACTCTAAAAGTATTGTGTTGGATAGTCCCTTTGGATATTTATGAATTTAGTATATTTTGTAGTGTGTTCCGAAGGCACACTGACATAAAAGATGCATATATACACAACTTTCATCAAAATTTTCTATATATATCGATATTCTATGTTGTGACATTTGTATAAAAATGTAAGAAATGATACGAGTAACCATAGAAAAAAATAAAATAAGAATTAAGTGTTTTTTTCCTTCCTTCTTCTAAATGTCTTGTTTTAAAATTACAAGTATTAATTAATACTAAATTAAGTTTCATAATAGTATAGATCAATAACACCCTGAAATTGATTTTTTTAATTAAATTACGAGAATGCAATTGTGATAGTTTGACTATGTCACTATGGTATTTAAGTATCGGGAGACCGAATCTGATTGGTTAGTCAATGAAAGTAAAGTTAGTTGTCAAACCTGTAGTGAAATGTATATCTCCTTTCTACACACTTCCCGGACTTTCCAAAGAGTTCTAAGAGTGTGTTATGTGTGTCGACTTAGAGAAGAAAAGAGAGGGGTAACAAAGCTATTTGTTAATCAAATTATGAAGGGATTGCTGTCCCATGAAAAGAGTTGAGCCTTAGTAATCCTCCTACAATAGAAATAATCTCTTGTTTGATTTGAATTTATGATATTTTGAATTAGGGTTCATGTACCAAAATTTGTGGATTTTGGGTAATTGTTGTTCAATACCAAGTATTGAGGTGTTTATAACAATGAGTTAAGTCCCTTAATAGGTTTACCTAAATTAGTATTGATTTTGTGGGTTTTTGTAATATAATCATGGTAATGTTCATATAAAGGTTAGCAATTTGTTGGGTATGTCTCGGGTATGCTAGAAATCCTTTAGTTGCTATGATTTAAAATGTGTTAAATATTGTTGTGATTATGGTTTAGGAATCAAGTAAGGATGATAGAGATGAGTTTCTTGGTAAATAGCTATTAAATCTAAGGTAAGTAACTTTGGTTATATTGTGTTTAATATTTATGTTATCATATTATGTGTGGTGAATAAAGTATTAGTGGTTAAAGCTTATTGATTGTTATAGTGTTATAGATGCATTTGATGTATAGTGATAGACTTGGACTAATGGTAAATGTTCATGATGCAAATATGATTATTAATGTATTATACGTGTTCTAACCCGATTGCTTACTTAGTGAAAGCTTACGTTGCTGATGACGTTTTTGTAGGTTGTGTGGCTTAAGTAAGGTGTAGGATTAAGGACCTGTGAATATGAAGTAGAACGTTATAGTTGTTGATGTTTCTGTAGGTTGTGCGGCTTAAGTAAGGTGTGGGATTAAGGACCTATGAATATGATTAGAAGGAATAGAGGTACGTTAAATTATGCTTATGAGCTTAGTATTAGATACCGAATTGAACAAGTTGAACCCCTTGAGTCATTGAATCAAAGTATTTTGGTAATGTGAAGTGTAATGATAACTTTTTATAGTTTTAAAAGCATAATTGTAGAAGTTAAAGCGAGTCAATGTTATATGTTATAAAATTGTGTATGAAAACGGGCCAATACAAGTGCTTGGCAAACCCCGTAAAATATATTTGTTCGGGTCATTTAGACCAAGTATGAGTATGTTAATGACATAGATGTTTAAATGAATTATGGAAGGTTTGATGTTATGTCATGTAATAGAAGTCATTTTTCAGGAAAATGGGTCGAAAGTGCAAGTGCTGAAAAAGAGTGCACATTGGGGGAGGGGGGGGGGGGGGGTGGTTCTTTTAGTGCAAAAGAGGGCTTGGTAGATTTTGGTCGTTCTAATTTTCTATCAAATCAACCGTGGCTCGTTAGAGGTCGTGCCACCTATCGACAGAAAGGTTTTCGAGTCTTCTTTAACTTAAAAATACTTTTAGAGTCTAAATCTTATCAAAAGCATAAATGATACAATAATATAGATTAATGAAATTGCTTGGTCTTTTAGAGTCTCAATTCTATCAAAAGGGTGTTTAGCTATGGTTATATAATTGACTTATGAACTTTTATGACTCAGTTAAGCTCAAACTAAGTGTTTTTGACTAAGGTTATATGAGCTTAAATAAAGGATTTTAATATGCCTAAAAATGTGGTTTTTCATGTGTGTTGAGCTTATATAACATGCTCAATTACAAGTTATCATTTTACGCTCAATAATATTTGATCTAAGGTTTATATTTTACTAACCCATTTCTCTTTTGGTCATTGTATATACATACATATGGCATAGGGAACGTCGTCGTTTTGAAGCATGCTCAAAATTTCTCTCTCTAATGTTTGATCATTGTGTAACAGTAATAAAAATAAGATTCTTCCGTATCATGTATGATATTGTGTAATGGTCCTAAAACCATTTTCCTCTATATAATTCATGACTATTGTGTAACGGTCGTAAAATCATAATTTTATTTATAATATTCGACCGTTGTGTAACGGTCATAAAACCACTATCGTCTATAAAATCAATGACCGTTGTGTAACCGTCATAAACCAAAATTTATCTTTATAATATTTAACCGTTGTGTAACGGTCATAAAACCTAAGTTTCTCTATATAATGAGTTTCTATGACTGATTCTTTCTCAGTCACATTTTTTATCTCCCTACACATTATCTCAATATCACACAATTATACTTTTGTGTTTTACATGGTCTTTCTTTCTATATGTTGATGTTGTAGCTTCATCAACAAACTAGTTGAGATCATTATGTACACTACTTATCTTCAGTTCAAGCTTTACATTTTTATTCCAGATAACATCCGGAAACGTAAATCTTTCTTAGGAAAGATTATACATTCCCGGCTCAGAAAGTCTCTAAAGAAATTGGTGAAACATTCATTTTCCAAGTTATTTGGAAAAAAGTGTTTCGCCGAGACAAACAAGTCTTCGGTTAATGATCTTCCCAGAGATGATCATATGGTCTACGATTATTTGACGGGCATCGTGAAGAACATGATACGTCAGAGGAACAAGAATAATGATGTCCATCAGGCATCTAAACGATCACGAGTGCCGCCTATGTCATCTCAGCCTGTTCAAGAAGACCAGCACAGCCAGAAACAAGAAATAATTCTAGTTCTCTTAATAATGGCTCTCGTCAAAAACGACCCGTGAACCCAGTGCGGGTTGGCTCCTTAAACGCTGTAGTAACCACAGCAATAGAGGTAAACCTGGACCGTAAACCATTAAATGATTTATCAAAGAAATCATATTTCCCGTAATAATTTATGAAAGAAACCCATAAATGTTAGAAACATGTTTTGGTTTAATGAGTTTATTTATAACATGTTTTTGTGTTGTTTAGCAAGAAATAGATGGGTTTTGTTTATAACATGTCGTGGTCACTATTCACTTCCCATTATCTATTTAGATATATCAGCTAATAGTACCTATGGTTATGCAGGTAGCCACACTTATACTCAACCGAATCTTCAACCAACAAGAAGGGAAGACTTACATTGGGTCATTTGTAGCAAGATTTAATGTTGTGTCAAAGGCTTTGGACAAAATGGTTGATGAGTTCACTGGAATACCTCCACCTGCGTTGTTCAAGAATATACTGATTTGCAACCTTTGACTAAGTGAGCTCTCGAGGTTATGCCGGTAAACCTTAGCATGCATCTATAACTTTATTGTTATATTATATATAGTAGTTTTTAAAACCTTCGTTGTAAAAATTCAGGGTGCTGTGATGCATTGAAGAGATGCTACCCTCTGCTGTTAAGGAATCCTGCTTACGGCATACCTCAACCACACTTGTGTTAGTACATCTTCTCGAAGTTATGACGGTTAGCTGAGCGTTATGGATGCAAGGTTGATTTATTTGGTCAAATCGGACGGTTAAATGAAGCCTTAAACGTAATTAGTAGCATGCCATTTACACCTCATGCAGGTGTTTGGGGTGCTTTACATAAAGCCTCCAAGCTTATAAGACATACAACATTTGCAGCTACACGTATATTGTTTTCTTTATGTGATATTGGTTGAGTAATTATGTAAGCAACACAAGTTTGTTATAATTTTATAAAATCAATGATAGTGACTAAATAAGTAAATAGCAGCAGTAAACTAACGCAAAATTGAGCACAACCTTAATCAGTCATTATCTCCCTACAACATTGGTTTAGTTTTAGACTTTTTATTATTATGCTGAAAATGCCATCAGAAAATCTATCAGCAACTCAGTGGTCAACTAATTAAAAGCCATCAGCAACTCACTGAATAATAACACTTTTGAAAATTAGTTGATTTGTTCTGCTATATATCGCACTACAAAAAAATACCATTTAATGACACACAAAACGTGTCACTAAAAATGAAATAAGTGTCACTAAAGACCCGAAGGGGAATCGATCGAACAAGGTTTAAATAAAGGGATACACTATACAAACTCTCCCTATATTGTCACATCAGGAGGGTTCACTACACCAAAATCAGAGTTTGGGGACGAGCGAAATTTTTGGGTCGACATTGTCGTCCCAAATTGCAAGTAGGACCCACACGTTTTCAACAAAAGTATCAGTCAACGCAATCTTTTTGGCACGACGCATATTTGTAAATATTTGTTTTTTAATAATATAAAATCTTTTTAATAAACCAGTAAAATAAATAAATACATCCCGCCCTTTTTTTATCCCGCCAAACACTTTAGGACGACATTGTCGTCCCAAACTATAAATCTATATATATTTTTTTTAAAATCAGTTTTTAATTAAATTATTTAATTTTAAAAAAATTATTTTTATTTAATTTAAGTACTTTTATTTAATATAGAATTAAAATTAAATAGTTTATATTTATATTTAATTACTTTAATTTAAAATTAAATACATTTATAGAATTAAAGAAAATATTTACCGCCAATAGTTTCCCGCCATTATTTTTTCCGCCATTATTTTTCCCGCCATTATTTTTCCCGCAAAGTTTTCTTTATATATCCCGACAAAACATAAATAACCCAATCGTCAATTCCCACAAAACACACGTTACAATATAATGGCTGATTACACGCCGAAAAAAGAGTGGTCACTGGTTTTATCGTCGATATATCTCTTTACTCGAGTTCTTGATACGTATGGGTCAGAAATTTATGATAAATATGGTTCTTATTTGGACTGTGAAGCTAATTGTGTTGGAGGAGAAAACACGCTGGAAGCTGAAGCAATGTTTGAGCAGTTCGTCAAGCAAAGGAAGGAAAAAGATGAAGCTGAAAAAAGCCCGTTCGATTACAAATTTGATGATGCGGGAAATAGGGTAACAAATCTTGAAGCATTGTTTGAACAGTTGGTCAAGTAAAGGAAGGGAAAAGATGGTGCAGGTTATAGCAGAGCGGGAAGTAGCAGAGAAAAAAATTGAATGGGCGATGTTTGTTATGGTCTATGTCGTGTTGTCAAGTTGTTTCGTTTGATCTGTTTCGTTTTGTTGTCAAGTTGTTTCATTTGATCTGTTTCGTTTTGTTGTCAAGTTAACTTAGAACATGGTCAAATTGAAAGGTACATAGTAATAAATGATACGTATACCAATAGTACCTATACTTGGTCGTTTAACATGATACGTATACCATAATCTGGTATTGGAATTTGTATTGGAAAAGGGTGTTTGGACACCATAATCGGTTAACTAAGAACATGGCCGACTTTACAAATCCAAAGATGTGCTTTGATTTATAAAAATACTTGATGATACATACTACAAGAACAACAACAACATCAACAACAACAACTACAAGAACAACAACAACAACAACTACTACATACGAAGATTTTCCATGTCACTAACACTCACGAAGTAATGCATCCGATCGACATGCGTGGTCGTCGTGAATCCTTGCCATTTCATGTCTTGCCTCAAAGAACCTTACTCTTGTCTCTAGCACATGTTTTTGTGATTCCAAAGCAAGTTTATCCTAAGATCTTTTTCATGGCGGCTCGAGCGCTCTGTTGGTGCGGATCCGTAACTAAGAAGAGATTGTTCTTAAGTACTCGTCAAATACATCCTTTCACATAAAATATCCGCACCCATTATCTTTTCTGGGCTGGTACATAATAAGAAAATTATAAGAGAAATCAACCCAATTATTTGCATATTTACATAAATAAGAAATGTATGATTGTTCACCTTTGACAGATGACATGAATAATATTGTCGTCCAGATGAATATTGTCTATGTGATGTTCTTAATTTTATATTTTCTACTCCACAAGAACACATAAAAGGATTAAATGGCTCCATCTCAGGTTTTGGTGGGGACTGCACAGCGCAAACGTGTCAAGTACGGGACCAAATGCGTTGATATTGGATATGGGTTCATCCCCTTCTCTTTCTCTTCCTTTGGTGAACTCGAGAAGGAGGCGGTGACCCGCTGCAATGAATCAAAAGTTTTCAACACTCAAGATATTGGCGCAGTGGTGCTAACTATATTTTAGTAGGGTTTGTTTTGCTATTCTTTAGAGGTAGGGCCAGGTTAGTTTCTGGCTCACTAATTTCTTGTACTTTCATATGATTTTCTAATGAAGTGATGTTTATAAATAATAATAATAATAATAATAATAATAATAATAATAATAATAATACTAATAATAATAAATAATAATAATAATAATAATAATAATAATAATAATAATAATAATAATAATAATAATAATAATAATAATAATAATAATAATAATAATAATAATAATAATAATAATAAGCGGATCCTCTTGATCTTCCATGGGACTTCAGATCGTGGCTTTTCAACTTCTTTTGTTGAATTGTTGTTTTTCTTCCTTATGATCTCATCATTTTTCGTGATCGGGTTTGTATATTCTCCTTAGGGTTTCTTTCTTTTATTGTTTCCTGCTAGGGTTTCTTTTCGAAACCTTGATCTGTTTCGTGGTATAATTTTTCCAAGCTTTTGATTTGGACGTTTGGTTTTGATTTTTCCATGCGATTATGGCCTCCTGCTTTTGATTTGGACGTTTGGTTTCCTTTCAGTTCTTCCAAGCTTCGCTGGTATAATTTTTTAGGGTTTCTACTCGAGATATTGTTTCAGTTGTAGGTTTCTGTTGGGGTTTCGTATTGCCTGGTGATCTGTTTGGTTTCGTATTGTCTGGTGTATTGGTGGTGTGGTGTTTCAGGTCTTGGGCAGTCGTATTGCCTGGTGTTTGGCTGTGTTCTTGGGCAGTTTTTCACAAGGATTTGTTTCGAGCTTCTTCCACACGTGGCTTTGATCTTGGGCAGTTTATCACAAGGATTTGATACGAGTTTCTTGGACAGTTATCTAACGTTTGGTTGTTACTGTTGGATTGCTTTGCATGCTTTCACTTGCATGGTTGTCACTTTTGGTTTTTTTTTGGTCTTCCTTTCTGTTATTTCCTTACTTGAGGTTCTGGTTATACGGGGTTGTGTTGCTTTGTTGCTATGCCGGCTGTTCGATTTCATTGTCCCTTTATGGGTCTTAGTGGATGTCGGAACGGTGGTGGAAATGGGCTTACTAAAACTTCTTTGATCACACATTTTCGGGACAGGCATTTTAGCGTTGAGGCTCTCGCTATCACTAGGCAGTCTCTTTTGTCGGATTTGGCTATTTTTGAAAGAGCTAAGGTTACTCTTAAGCGTATGGGGTTGTGGTTGTGTGGTGGTTGTTTCACAACGCATACTTTTCGGACTAAGTGTCGTCATGGTACGGGGTCGGATTTTGTGTCTCCTCCTGATTGTGGTGATGGTGTTGTTCGGTTCGTGTTACATGATCTCACCAAACCGCAGGTTCCATCCCATGTTGCCCTTGTTGAGGATTCAGTTTTGGACGAGCTTAGTGGCTTTGATCTACCTCTTCTTGATATGTTATTCTCTAAGGGGTTGCGGACTGTCAAATCCATCCCTCCCAAATGTCGTTTGGAGTTCTCTCGTACTTTGAAAAGAGCTCTTGATAAGGTGGTTCGCTTGCGCTGGTGACATTTCTTGTTGGGTTAGTTTATTTGTCCGCCGCTTTGTGCGCTTAAAACCTTTGCCCGAGGAGTAGTCAGAGAGTAGGTCGGTCACTAAGCGTCAACGTCGGAAGAGTATATTGTTAATGCTATTCACGCATGGGGCTCTCACGGTGGTAGTTTGCGGGTTAGACGTGAGGTTTTAGATGAGCCCTTCCATCATGGTCTCTCGTTGATGATGATAGTTTGGATTTGGGTGATCGTAACATCAAGCAATGTAAGAGGAAGATTTGTGATGGTCATTACATCGCTGCGGTCGAGTTCTTTCGTCTTACAGGGTTGCACCTTATGATGCTTCTACTTGAAGACTTAAAAGCTAAGCACCCTTTTCAGTCTGCTCCTCTCTTGCCTGATATACCGATTGACCGTCATCACCTTACCGCATCCTCTTCCATCATTCTTGACATGATCAAGAGTTTCCCTCGTGGTACTTCTTGTGGGCGAGATGGGTTGCGTGCCCAACACCTTTTGGATTGTTTGAGTGGTGCAGCTGTGGCTATTTCTGACGAGTTGATCGCTTCTATTACCCAAGTGGTGAACCTTTTTCTTGATGGTAACTGTCCGAGGGCGTTGGGGGAGTATATTGCTAGTGCTCCCCTCACACCCTTAGTCAAACCAGGAGGGGGTATCCGTCCTATTCATTGTTGGGACTGTTTGGGCGTTTAGTTTCCAAGGTTTGTGCTTCCATGCTTAGCCACTCTTTAGGCAGTTATTTCGATGATTTGCAACTTGGTGTTGGGGTATCTGGGGGTGGGGAAGCTATTCTTCATGCTGTGAACCGTTTGGTTGAGGACCGCGCGGGTGAGGTTGGTATGTCCATGTTGTTGGTTGATTTTAAAAACGCTTTCAACATGGTGGACCGGGCTGTTATGTTACGTGAGGTTCGTTTGCATTTCCCGGCTATTTCACAGTGGGTGGAGTTTTGCTACTCTAGTCCTGCTAGATTATATTATGGTGAGCATACTCTTTGGTCTCATCAAGGTGTGCAACAAGGTGATCCGCTTGGGCCTCTTCTTTTTGCCTTAGTCTTACATCCCTTAGCATGTAAGATTAGAGATTCTTTTGACCTTTCCTTTCAAGCTTGGTATTTGGATGATGGCACTATTATTGGTGATACCTTGGTTGTGGGTAAGGTTTTAGAGTTGATTATGGCAGACGGACCTTGTCGTGGCTTACACCTTAATGTTGATAAAACTGAAGTCTTTTGGCCACAAGAGGACCTCAGAAGCAGGTATGATGGTGTTTTTCCCCTAATATTTCTCGCCTCACATGGTGTTAAATTATTGGGTGGACTGTTAGTGTGGATTTTGAGTTGGTAGTCGGTTGGTCACGAAAGGGTTGCTAAAACTATTGAACTTATGGAGGGTTGCAAACTTAATGACCCTCAATGTGAGTGTTGTTACTCGTGCATGTCTTGGTATTTCTAAGCTCTATTTTTCTATGCGCACATGTTCTCCTCGGGTCTTTGAGTGTGCTCGGGTTTCTTTTGATGCGCACCGTTCTTCTTTGGAGCGTATTGTCACCGCTCGACTGGTTTTGGTGTTGGCGGTGGAGACTCGCCACCTTACCTTTGCTTTTGGGGACTTGGTTTATATTCTGCGGTGATGTCTTGAACTATGCCTTCATTGCCTCTAGACTTCAATCGGTGGCCTTGACTAAGCTTCTTCATGGTTCGGGTATTATAACTGCTGGTCCTCTTTTGATGATGCTCTATGTACTTTCAACGTGAATATGGATATTGACCTTTTGAGTAACCCTAGCGAGGTCGCCGCCCAAACTTATGAAGAAATTGGCGATATATACTTGGTCGGGTTTCCCAAACTGTTGAATCTACTTTCCATCTTTCCCTCGACGGATGGCGTTATGGAGCTCTTTAAAGGAGGATCACACTGGATTGGCTCGAGTGGCTCCGGTATCCGGATTGGGACAAACTATGAGTGCAGGGCTTATCGGTGTGTTGTGTTATCGGTTGGGTGTTCCTCTTTTCCTTGTTGTACCGTGTTCGCTTGCTCTAAGGTTTTCCCGGAGATATTTACGGGATCACTGTTGTTTCGTGTGCGGGTATTGTTGGCATTAAACATCGTCACAACCTTGTGCGCGATGTTCTTGTTGACATATGCTCTCGATCGTGATTTCCGCTCGCAAGGAGGTGGATATTGGGTATTTTGGTGATGGGGCGGATCCTTGCGACCCGGTGACATATTACTACTCTTGGGATGGTGGGCGTGATGTATGTGTTGATCTCACGGGTTCGTCGCCTTTAGCGCAAACCGGGTTGATTGATTTTATACTGTAGGCGTGTGATCGGATGATCTTTTCGGTAAGCGGGTCAAGCACGAGGCAAAATGTGCGGATATTGGGTATGGGTTTCTCCCCTTCTTTTTCCTCTTTTGGAGAACTTGAGAAAGATCGATTCACGTTACTCAGCGTATTCGACGTTTCTCGATGACTCGGGACATTGGAGCGTGCGACAATTTATATCTTTAATAGGATTGGTTTTACCATTCTTAGAGGGTGGGGTCCAGTTGGTTTGAGGCTCACCACTAATCTTTGTAATCCTTTGAGTTTTTAATAAAAGTGTGATTTATAATTAAAAATAAATAATAATAATAATAATAATAATAATAATAATAATAATAATAATAATAATAATAATAATAATAATAATAATAATAATAATAATAATAATAATAATAATAATAATAATAATAAGATATTGGGGCTCGTCTTTGCGGTTCATATTTTTAATCGTATTAGTTTCGCTATTGCTAGAGGGTGGGGCTGGGTTGGTTTCGTGACTTCCCATTAATTTCTTGTAAATCCTTTAAGTTTTTAATAAAGTGATGTTATAAAAAAAAAATAAATAAATAAAAAATAAATAAAAAATAATAATAATAATAATAATAATAATAATAATAATAAGGAGGTGGATATTGGGCTTTTTGGAGATGGGGACAGATCCTTGCGGCCGGCTGACATATTACTTTACTCTTGGGATGGTGGACGTGACGTATGTGTTGATCTTACGGGTTCGTCGCCTTTGACGCAATCCGGGTTGATTGATTTTATACCGGGCGTGCGATCGGTGAAGGGTGCATAGCGTAAGCGTGTCAAGTCACGATGCTAAATGTGCGGATATTGATATGGGTTTCTCCCTTCTCCTTTTCTTCTTTTGGAGAACTTGAGAAAGATCTGATTACCTTACTTAAGCGATCCGACGATTCTCTATGACTCGTGACATTGGAGGCGTGCATTGTTCATATTTTCAATATGATTGGTTTTGCCATTGCTAGGGGTGTGGGAGCTCAGTTGGTTTCGAGGCTTCCCACTAATTTTTGTAATCCTATGAGTTTTTAATAAAAATGTTGATTTTATATAAATAATAATAAAATAATAATAATAATAATAATAATAATAATAATAATAATAATAATAATAATAATAATAATAATAATAATAATAATAATAATAATAATATATCGTATACCATAGCACCTATACTTGGTTGTTTAACATGATACGATACCACAAAGACCTATACTTGGTCGTTTAACATGATCACGATACCATAGCACATATACTTGGTCGTTTAACATGATCATGATACCATAGCACCTATACTTGGTCGTTTAACATGATACGTATACCATATCACCTATACTTGGTCGTTTAACTTGATACGTATACCATAGCACCTATACTTGGTCGTTTAACATGATACGTATACCATAGCACCTATACTTGGTCGTTTAACATGATACGTATACCATAGCACCTATACTTGGTTGTTTAACATGATACGTAATATACCATAGCACCTATACTTGGTCGTTTAACATGATACGTATACCATAGCACCTATACTTGGTTGTTTAACATGATACGTATACCATAGCACCTATACTCGGTCGTTTAACATGATATGTATACCATAGCACCTATACTCGGTCGTTTAACATGATACGTATACCAAACCAGCTATACTTGGTCGTTTAACATGATACGTATACCATAGCACCTATAGTTGGTCGTTTAACATGATACGTATACCATAGCATCTATACTCGGTCGTTTAACATGATACGTATACCATAGCATCTATACTTGGTCATTTAAACTTTTTATAACTAATTAATTAATTTTAAATTATTTAAAAAGTTTGTAACAAATTTAATTTATTTATTATTAATTAAATTATTTAAGGACATTCTAATATACAAATAATAAAGGCAAAAAAAAAAACAAAAACAAAAAGGGATGACATTGTCGTGCCCTTTTTTTAACAATTTTTTTCACCAAAAATCAAATAACCCGCCAAATATTTCTGGCCAAAAATAACAAAAAGGTACGACATTGTCGTACCTTTTTGTGTCGTCTCAAAAATAATAACAAAAAGGCACGACTATGTCGTACATTTTTGTATCTCGTCCCAAAAAAATTAACAAAAAGGTACGACAATGTCGTACCCTTTGTGTCGTCCCAAATTTACTACAATAATTGACCAGATCTCAATCTTCATCTCTTTCTTCAACACTTAAACAAAAAACCCTCCAAACTGCTCGTAAACAAAGAAAAAAAATACGAAAAATCACAAAAAACGCAATTTTCTTCAATTCGACACCACCACAACACTACTATCACTCGTAACCGTCAATTACACACGCACCACTGTGCACAATTTGTATAATTTTTGTTATTTTGTTTTGTTTAAAGGTATTTTTTTTTTGTTAAAATTTCTTTGTTAATTTAATTTCTTTAATTATGGTTTGTTTACAATGGTTTTATGTTGTGTTTGTGTTGGTTAGATGGTCCACCGCAGCAAATCACCACCACCGTGAACCACCGCAGCTTCACCACCAACAACTGCAGCAGCTGCAGCTCCACCACCACCACCTTTTGTGTTGGTTAGTGATTTTTTTTTTTAAAATTTTGTTAATGTTTTTTGGTACGACAATGTCATCCTTAAAAGTTTTATTAATTAATTTGGTACGACAATTTGTTTTGGGACGACAGTAGTTGTTTAATTATGGTTTTATGTGTAGTGTTTGGGACAACCGGGACCGTTGGAGTGTTTGGGATAACCGGGACAGCCGTGTCAGGCCGGGTCGAGCGACCACCTATTTTTCTCTCTCTATTTTCTTCACTTCACGTATTTCACCATGAAATATATATGTATATATATATATATATATATATATATATATATATATATATATATATATATATATATATAGTGTATCTTTATTATGAGAACTCGATAAGTGCGAGAACTCGCTTTGGCCATTCATAATTTAGCAAACTATTTTTCTTTTAAATTAATATAATTAATTACATAGGGCATTAAGGGTAATTAACATTCACATAACTCAAAATTTTCCTATAATTATGCAATATATATATATATATATATATATATATATATATATATATATATATATATATATATATATATATATATATATATATATATATACTTTATTACTTTGTCGATAATGAAAATGATATGTGATATCGGAAAAATGTCATGTGATATGTTATTAATTGTTACTTATAATACTTAAAGTGACCATGTTAAAATAAAAATGATATGTGATATCGGAAAAAATATCATGTGATATGTTATTAATTGTTACTTATAATACTTAAAGTGGCCGTGTTGAAATGAAAATGATATGTGATATCGGAAAAAATGTCATGTGATATATTATTAATTGTTACTTATAATACTTAAAGTGACCGTGTTAAAATAAAAATGATACTTTGGTTAATAATATTGTGATTGTTAAACTTGTGTTACTGTTTTTAAGATTTTAGTGATTAATTTTGAAAATTCCCCGTTCGAAGTTAATCATCCTATAGAAAACCCGTCCGAAATTAATTTATTAGAAATTAATTTCGGAAAGTCCCCTGTTTGGGACTGCTTTTTGAATGTTTTGTCTCATTTAGGATATGGATGCGTATAACTATTTTACTATTTGAGAGAAATTGACAAGATTTCCTTTCACTCCTACGAATATGTCTTTAATGCACATATTTGGAGAGTTGAGGAAATGTCACGAATTTTTTCAAATAGTAAATCAGTTATACGCATTCATATATGAGACGACACATTCAAAGAGTGTGTTATGATTGCCTTCCATAGTTGCACTAGGTAAACAGAACAGCTCATAATTACGCCTTTTCATGTTTGAATGTGTTTATTTGCATATGTATGTATATATATAAATTAATTTTTTTGAATATGTTTTTTTACAACGAAGTCATGACAATTGATAAGAGTTGGACCACTGTATCCAACCGTAATTCCCCATAATTTATAAATGGTCTTTTTGCATTCTTCGCGCATTGTGAGCCATTGGTAAACCCCATCTCAAAAATGATTCATTGCCCATGTGTTCGTTGTGGTAACGCTGCAACTAAATTGGGTACGCTCAAAACTCTTGAGTCACACATATCTAAATACGGGTTTGACACACATTATACCCTTTGGAAATATCACGGTGAACCACTTCCTCCACCCATAGTACACAACACACCACAACCACCTTCACCTGAACACATGGACATGGATGCATTCTTCCAAGATATTTCTGCTGATAATGTCCCAACTCCACCATCTCAAACAACGGCTTTCAACCGGATCAAACAACGGGTCCTCAACCGGCTCAAACCAATGATCCTAGCAATACTAACAAGTACGAAGAGTTACTTGCTAGGTCCACCCAAAAGTTGTACCCAGGTTGTGATATGACTACATTGGGCTTTACGTCAGAGCTTTCGCACATCAAGGTCTTACATAAAATAACTGATGTCGGGTTTAACAAGATTCTAGCTCTTATGCAAAAGGCATGTCCCCCTAGTAAAGGATTCAACTTCCCACCTTCATACTATGAAATCAAGAAGACATACAAGGATATCAGGTTAGGATACGAATCAATCATGCTTGTATAAATGATTGTTTTTTATTTTGGAGATCAGATGAGAACAAAAGTCTCAATAATTGTCCAATCTGCAGCGAGAGTAGATAGAAAAACCAAAAGACTAAGGCGAAGAAAGTTGCCAACAAGGTGTTGCGTTACTTTCCGTTAAAACCTAGACTACAACGTATGTTCAACACAAAAGACATCGCAAAGTGGATGACTTGGCATGCTATTGGACAGTCTAAGGAAAAAGGTAAGATGAATCACCCGTGTGATGGTCAAGCATGGAAAAATTTTGACATAATGAAACCTAAGTTTTCTTGTGACCCTAGAAACGTCCGATTATGGTTGGCTGCTGATGGTTTCAATCCGTTTGGCAACATGAGTCAAGGTTACAACATGTGGCCAGTGATATTGACAACATACAACACACCCCCTTGGATGTGTATGAAAGAGACTTCTTCAATGTTGACGATGTTAATTCCTGGCCCTAAATCAGCTACAAAGGACATTGATATTTTCTTGCGACCTTTGATCAAAGAACTCAAAGAGTTATGGATAGAGAGTGGACTTTAGACGACGCTACGGTACTCATTTCAAAATGAAAGCGGCGGTTTTATGGACCATCAATGACTTTCCATTCGAAGTAGTTTGTCTGGGTGGATTGGACAAGGCTACTATGCATGCCCCACATGTAATCAGGACACTCCATCGCTTCCTGTGAAGCATAAAATCGCTTATGTTGGGTATAGAAGATTCTTACGCGTAAAGCATCCACTGAGGCATAAACATAAGGAATTCCAATGTAAACCTGAAAGGAACCATCCTCCTAAAAGCTTTACCCATGAAGAAATCATGATTCAAATTAGTAAAGTCTTTAAACGTGTCTCAGGGAAGCATCCAAATTCTTTAAAAAATAACCGTAAACCTAATCGAGAAATCGAATTGAATTGGAGTAAGCGTTCTATCTTCTACGAACTGGAGTATTGGCCCGTTCTTCTACTAAAACACAATCTTGATGTCATGCACATCGAAAAGAACGTGCTTGAGAGTGTGCTGAATACCTTGTTAATGAATGACAAATCCAAAGACACGCTAAAGGCAAGGCAAGACTTGAAAACTTTGGGAGTTCGAAAGGAGTTGTAGCTCGTTGATAAAGGAAACGGGAAGTTCGATAAGCCTCATCCAACGTACTCTTTCACACCATAAAACATAAATTTTTTTTGTAAATTCATCAAAGGAGTTAGACTACCTGATGGGTTTGGATCCAACTTCAAGAAAAAAGTGACCGCTGATGATAACAACATAACGGGCCTAAAATCTCATGACTGTCATATAATGATGCAGCGGTTACTTCCTTATGGAGTTCAGCGATACTTACCTAAAGACATTTCAACCCCATAAATCGAGCTCTGCTTATTCTTTAAGCAGATTTGTGCTCGAAATTTGACGCAGCAGGACATGGAGAAAGCTAAAAAGCAAATAATCGATGTTATGATTAATTTAGAGCAAATATTTCCTCCAGCTTTTTTTGACATAATGATTCATTTAGTTATACATTTACCCGAAGAGGCTATTCTAGGTGACCCTGTTTACTACAGGTGGATGTATCCATTTGAAAGATACATGAAAAAACTAAAAAATTATGTCCGAAATAAAGCCAAGCACGAAGGTTCTATAGCGAGGGTTATGTTGCGGAAGAAGCATTAACTACATTCGATTTATCTTAAGGATGTCGAGACGAGATTTAATCGTCTTGACGAAATGATGACGGTTTGCTCGAACAACCAAATAAATTCCGTGTGTTCGGTCCGTGAGGCAAACCGGTGGGTAGAGAACGCCCGACTCGGTTGAAGACGAGATG
The DNA here is from genome assembly GCA_022545495.1 of Chrysanthemum lavandulifolium. Taxonomy (NCBI): domain Eukaryota; kingdom Viridiplantae; phylum Streptophyta; class Magnoliopsida; order Asterales; family Asteraceae; genus Chrysanthemum; species Chrysanthemum lavandulifolium. Next base: position 280,945,084 of record CM040240.1, on the reverse strand, counting down.
TTATGCGGCGGTTGTATGATTTATACTTAACAACAAATCCGAAATAGATGCGAACATCCCGGCGTAAAGAGTATATTTCTTCTTTTTATATTTTGAAGAACCCTTTTTTTTTCTTAAGTTATTTGTTTCCGATGTCTTATTCATTACCTTTGTGCAGTGAATTTTCTAACGATACCGTGGAAACAAGTTTTCCTCCCTGGTTCAATCACAAGGTAAACACATTAGATATATTACCTTGTATTCCAGAGTTATTGCTCATCTAAATCTGTTTGTATCTCTTTCATTGATTCGTGAAAAGAGCGTGGCAAAAGATCCAAGTTGGAGTCCCGAGTTACTCTCTTTGGCATGTGGACCTTTATCTAGTGCAAGTACATACCCCACATGCATAGTGAACGGTGTGAAGTTCTTGGTGCATGAGCGCGATAAATTTCATACCACTCAAAGCAGTGGAGTTTCAACACCCGGGCCTGATGGAGCTATGTATTATGGTCAACTGGAAGAAATTCAAGAGCTCACTTATATGGGCAACCGTAAGGTTGTGTTGTTCCGATGTATATGGTTCGAAACCGTAACCCTAGTAACCCTACGCCACGCTCCAGACGTTCTTACATTGAACATGGCATACATCATATTTTAACTGAACGGGATGCTTATAGAAATCAACAATACATTCTTGCGACACAAGCAACACAAGTCTTCTACTTTGAAGAACCTGCTAGACGACCATCTCATTGGAAGGTAGTCGAAGATATTCATCATCGGAAGATCTGGCATCGGGATGTGGTAGATTCTGATCAGGATGTTATACATGGCAACAATTCATCTGATGTTGCATTGTCTGTTGGTATGACTGGTTTTGAGTATGCGAATTTGAGTGTAAATGATGAATCGCCAGATGGACGCCCACCGGATGTTGTTCAAGAAGATGTCGATTTTGTTACTAATGAAGATAACGTCATTGCTCATGTCCTTGATGATGATGATGTTGACGTGTCTGATGATGATGAAGTGAACCCCACTATTGTTGTTGAAGAAGTTTTATCTAGTGATGATTCTGATTAAGACAATTAATTGTTTTTGAATTTTAATTTTATTATGACAATTATTGTTTTTAAATTGTAATTTGAATGAAATTGTTACTATATATTTATATCAATGTGTATATTTATATGAATGTGTATATTAGTATTAATTGGTCCACGAAATTATGTGTTCTTGTACTTGTACTTTTACAGATGGCGCGTGTACAGCCTAGATCACACGGCGGGGATGCTGGCGGTGATCCACCAAGACGGCCCTCATTTACTATGCCGGGCTACTGCGCAGGTAACAAATTGTGATTTTTTTTATTATTTTATTTTTTATTTTTACATAATTTTTAATGATAAAACTGATTTTTTTTACATGTATTTTCACAACTCAATAACTTATATTTGTAGGTTCAATGATCACCGGTGAGACAGCAAATCGGGCCTTAAGGAAGGCTTTTTGGGAGAATAACGGACAGCCTTTGCCTATAAGCTTTGATACCGATGATCAAGGCACCTTCTCACCGGTTGGCACTTATGCACCGTAGTTAAATAGTCTTATTGGGGAACAAGTGAAGCCACTTCCCCTTGATTGCGATTGGGAAGAAATTCCTGATCTTTATAAGGCGCATATAATGCCGGCGCTACAGGTTATATTTATTGTTTATTTTATTTCTATTCTTATTGTTATTGACCGTTTAGATATGATTGTTATATATATTTAAAATGTGTGTTTGTTTAAATGCGTATACTTTTTTGCTGACCTATTTCAACCTGGCGCCTTGGTTGAATAATGAGATCGATTCGAGTTGGAGATAATCTTTATACGGTGGGGAAAGGGCGGGACTTGGGCTATGGTTACGCAGAGGACGCTATACCGAAAATACAAACAGTGCTCAAGTCTAAATACTTTGATATCCACGAGACGCCCGTGGCGGCAAGGGCACATCCGCCACCCCCGAAATCCTGGCTGAACAGAACCCAAGAGGAATGGGAGATGTTGGTTGACTGGTGGTTAGACCCGAAACGGATGGCAAGATTGGTCAGAAATGCAGAAAATCGATCTAAAAACAAGATTTTAACTCACCAAGGTCGACAGTCGTTCATTCAAGGACGAAACCATCATCTAAGACTCGTTATAATTTTTGTGATTTTTAAAGGTTTTTATATTGTTTATATTTAATTCGTTATTAATTTATTTTATATTGTATGTATATAGGGTCACTCATAACAATCAAAATGAAGACCTGATTGAAACTTGGAGGAAGGGCCATTCAAAAAAAAGATGGCACATTTAAGAACAGGGAGAACGAGATGTCTTACGTAAGTAATTTATCTCTTAACATGCGTCATTATATTAAGTTACTTCTCATTTATTATTTTTTTCCTAACTTAATTTTTTTTTTTTTTTTTTTTGAAATTACACGAATGAGATGAGGGCCCTTCAAGAGCAAGTCAGAGCCGGTGTCATCCCCTACATGAGCAGGCTAGAAATATTGCAGCATGTAGTTCTGAGTGACAACTACCAGAACATGTGATGTGCTACGATGGTGCAAGTTTTAAAAATTTATAAACACGATTTAACCGTCTAACCTATTAACACATACGAGCAAGTATACTCGTCAGTAATAGCAAAGTTTGGTAAGTCGAGATCGTCCCAAGGGATTTTGTGTATGAAAGAGATTTGTTTAAAAAGATTTCAACAAGAAAGCTTGTCAAGGCTTCCTCAAATAATTATGTTCTAGCGAAATTCAATAAGAAATATATATATATACTTGTGTGTAGTCTATAATCAATCATAAATAGTATTCATGAAGGTTTGGTGTATACTCTTAATATGATGCACAAATCATAAGCAAATGATTCCTCAACCATGGTATGTGTTTGTAAAAATCATTCTAAGAACAAAAACATTTAGGTAATCCTTTCGGTCCTTATCCCAATGATTATCCTATAGAAATTCCATTTGTTTGCAACATGTTCTTATTAAATTTGTTCTTACGAATATTTCGACCCTTCGTGATGAAAATATTCCTAGTCTTGTTTTAATAAGCAAACATGGTGGTTGTCAATCACCATATCCCCATACTAGTTTGTCACTTCACTTTTTGGAATAAAACACAAGAGAAATCCTTTCGGTCCTTTTCTTAAAACATGTTTTATCAACAAATCAAACCAAGACTAGTATTTTTCCAACAAACTCATTTAAACAAGATCATATGTACATGCATCACATTTTGAGAACACTAATATGATTAACTACATCCCAACACACAAGTATATCCCAAAACTACTCCATGATAATAATAATAACTAAACACAAATAGTAACAAAGTAATTCCAACAATTCAAGAGAATAGAATTCCATAACAAAGTTCATAGAATACCTAAACTTTTGTGATTACAAGAATTAGAATTCGTGGATTGTAGCAACCACGCCGCCCAATCACCTAGATTCACCGTGACGACTCCAAACTACCAAAACTATGGATGAGAATTGTTCCTCCTTGCTCCCCGGATGTTTTCAAGAATAACTAAGCTTTTGGGCTAAAAATATGGTTGGTATTAGTTTAGGTGTAAAGTAATACAATTTTGTTGTGTCACACCTAGTATACTAGGACTAGGTTCTTTATATAGCCAAATATGCTTGCTCTACTCTCAAAAACGTTCCCAACAAGTAAATGTCAAGAAATGATCGGACTCAATGATTATGGGAGTTAATGCAACAATAAATGCAACATTGTGTAATGCAGCTTGAGAAACCGGATTGGTTTCTACTCCAACCGAATCGGTTGGATCTTGACCATTCGCCTTGCCGGATCCGGTTACGGGTTGTGACCGATCGGGCCGGGTTTGTCTTGCTTTTGACTTTTGTTGACTTTTCTCCTATGCGCTTCATTCTTTGCTCTCCGATGATTTCCAAGGCAAAACTTGATCTTTCCTTGCCGTAGATACTTAGAAATCATTGCGTTTCTTAATCATTGAATCAAAAAGCTTCCTAGCTCGTCTTCCTTCCTCGAGAATCTTCCAAATGTGCATAAAACTTCATTTCTTCGTTATTCGTGATACGGCTACATATACATACACAACACGCATCTTTGCACTTTTGCAGATTATGAGTAAATATAGCCGATTGTTATGCACAAAACTAACAATAACGCTACTAAAAACATGTTCATTTTAGGCGTTATCAAATTCCCCCACACTTAAGCTCTACTCGCCCTCGAGTAGGTCTAACATTTGCAAAGATTGATTTAAATGGTCTTAGACACCATGGTTCTAAAAATGTAACAATTATCCCAAAAGATAATCATCGGCTTGCTTATAATATGTGAAAATTTTAAAAATGAACCAAACACTTTAGATAACATAACTAGAACATCTCACGAATGATGTAGAAAAAAAATCACTCACTCTCATATATTGGTGGGCATATGTAAATCACTCAATGCCTAGTCATGATCAATGCTTTTTACCATAAGCTTGTACAAGTATCAAAACAAAGAAAATAAATTCATCAAAGAGCGCTTTTATTCGGGTTATAACGATAGGCTAAGGGTTCATAAAAGGTATGGATAAGGCATGGGATAGTTATGAAATTGGTGTTAAAATAAAAATAAAATCAAGTCTAAACCTTCATGTTGCTAGCCATCATACAAACCACAATCCCGAAAATGATTATTTCACCTATTCTCATATCGATCTCCGTAAATATGTATAACTCAATTTAGCTCATTGGCTAATCAATATCTCAAACATACTTCATCTTCCTTCATCTTCATCATAATATAGCACATTGGCTACAACCATTTTTTTTATTCCCCCACACTTAGTGTAAGCATACACCAAAAAAAATCGAGAAAGACGTCTCTTTCATCCAAGATGGAGAATGGTACACACTATAAACAAAGTGTAGCTTCTTCATAATCATCAAAAACAATCCAATCATTCCAAACAACTAGCAACAAACCAATAGACTTGATAAGGGTTGGCTAAAGCTTGAAAGTGTAAAATATTTTTGTATTTTTCTGAATTTATCAAAACAAAAAGATTGGCTCGGAAGGGTGTAGTAAGGGTATCTAGTGCTAAAGATGAGCACTAACAAATGGGTCCATATGGTTGGTTAACTAACCAATGTGGTTAGCTAATATATCATTAGATGTAAACGGAAGGCCATTTGGTTTAAATCCTAAGATGCCTCTTATCATTTGAACATATTTAGACCACTCGAAAGTGATTTTAACCGTAATGCATAACTAGTACAAGTTCTAGAATCGACATAATCACCGGCACACTCATAGCAAATATAAAACAAAAGATGTGTTTTATACAAAAAGAAACCTCACAAAAGTGTGGAAAAAGGCTATTATGCATGCTAGAAAATGCTATCGAATCCAAAATGAATTACTTACGTAATTTGGTTCAAATCCAAAAATTTCAAAATCCTCATTTTTACCATTGAAATCCCGAGTTTATATATTTAATATCAATAATGCGTGAAAACAACTAGACCAACAAGGGCGAATTTCTTCTAATCACTTGCATCCAAAAGTTATCTAAAAAATTAAAATGCATATCATTTTCCTATTTTCTTCCCTCCCCATACTTAAGTTTTGCATTGTCCTCAATGTAATGAAAAATGAACTTCAAAGTAAAGAAAATGGAAAAAATAGTTAAAAGATACCACGGGATAGAATATGCAATATGCATATTGGGTCATAAGAAAGCATGTGAGTTATCCAACTCCAAATAATTGACCATCAATAAGCCTCTGACACATCCATCCTGCAAACAAAAACTGCAACACGCAATACACAAAACAAACAAATGCAACTAAAAACTAGATAAAACCAAGCAAAACATGTTAATCATCCTAAAAAGATAGAAATAATATTGTTTAACACATCATAACCCATTGTCTTTGAAACCATAATTCACGAATGATCCATGATCACTCTTCATCCTAGCTCATGTCATCTCCTTCTTCATCATCATACTCATCATCATCATCATCATCACTTTCGGTTACATAGTTTTCGTCCACAATCTCCAAACGAACTCTTCTCTTCTTCTTCTTTCCTCCAACTCTTGATGATGATCATCCAACATCGTGGCTTGCTCCACCAACTTCGGTAATCGACCATATGGGGTCTTGGATCAGAAATGGTGCGTACCGTGATATGGATACGGATAGGTCGAGGATAAGAAGTGTAAGGAAAAGGATATGGTGGAACATTGGGTGGATTATAGGGTGGCAACTCATAATTGGCTTCACGAGCCATATTTTGAAAAATAGGCATGGAATAATCAATGATGTAGTTGTTTTTAACATCATCGAGTCTCTCCATACATCCCACATTGAATCTCATCTAAATGTTGGTTCCACTCTCCCAAACCGAATCAAAACTACCGGACGTACCCATTTGCACGCTCTCCATTGGTATACTACCTTCTTTGTTTTGGTGGTTGTTGTTGTCTTGGTTCAATCCATAACCCTAAGGTTTTCAATCTCCTATTCAAAGCATTACCAAAACCTTGTGCGATCCACGTATCACTATACTTTGGCTCTCCACACTTAGCCAATTCCTCATCAACATAATACCCAAGATTCTTCGCCAATTTTGTCACAAAATGTCCTCCACAAATGTTATGTTGCTCTTGATTCCCGGGCTCTCTGGACAAATATTCGGCTATCGCAAAAGCAGCATTACATCCTTAGTTTCTTCCAGCAACTTCATAACCCATAAGTCCAGTTTCTGACATTTGTCCCTGCTTCCAAATCTATTAAATGGCCCGGTCACTATCAACTTGTGAAGTATCCTCATCAAATGATTCCTGATGGTTGAGGCATTCCTCCTAGCGCAAGAAGGATCTCCCACTTGATTCCAATAAGCGGGAATACTAGGATAGTCTTTTTCAAACCTCCGAAGTTTAGAAAAGTGAGTTTCAAATAATCGATGATTAACCTCATGTGGCTCATACAAACCAAGAGCCACTCCAAAAGCCGGAAACGTGTAAGCATGATCCCTTCCACAAAGCCTAAACCAAACACAAATTTCCTTCATCAAGTTCCGAACATCCACCTTTCTTTCAAAATACATGGTTGAAAAGAACTTCATACACCATTCTCGATAGACCTCTTCATTGACGCTAAATGTTCTTTCCCATGACAAATCATTGAACGAATCTCCATCCCCTGGATATACATAAGACGTTCGCATCATTCCTCTCAACTCATCTTCACAATCACATTCCTCAAATAAATCCCAATCAATCACCCTCGGAACCAAACATGTCCTATGTTGCAGTTTCGACAACCTTTCCTGAAAAGCATGTTTCTCCCCGTCGGTGAGATTTTTGAATTTTAAATTAGCATTTGACTCCGTCTTCACACTATACTTAACCTTCTTCTTCTCATTCCTTTGACAAAATTTTGTAATAAGCGGGTTCATAGGAATCGCCTCCTCGCTCGAGCTACCTACAATAATTCTCTATAGAAATCACAAATAAAAGACCATATGAGAGTGTTAGAACAAACAAGAAGGTTCAAGGAACCTCCTAAGATCCATTTCAAAATTTCAAAAATTCAACACGAAACAGAACGGATTCGGTTGGTGAGAAACCGAATCGGTTCGTCAAATGACCTAAGTCCAACTGCTCGGTTGCAATGCGCAACCGAATCGGTTATGCAGCCTGCATAAGGCTTTTGCCTCTAAAAACCCTTCTACACTCGAGTTTCTAAGTCCAAACCACTCCTAGATCGCATTCTATCATCCTCAATGATTTCCACATCCTTGAATTACTTTAAACTCGCTTCTCAAATCATCAAACATCATCCATCATAATCTTAGAACTCAATTTGATAAACCTATATCCTTTAAGCATTAGTCCTAATCAATAATGTGGCATCTATCACTCCTAAAAACGCATCATCTATCACAAGGAATCATTAATTGCAACTCATCTTGATTCAAAAGCACAACCCAATAAAATTCGAAAATTCAATCATTTATAATTCATCCTATGTTGAATCAATCACTCCAATCCTACTTGCAATGCACTCCTATATCAATTACCCACTCAATCTTAAAATATTACAACTTAATTCGAATTATAACAAAAACCCCCAAATTGGTGACCTAATATCCAATTCGAATCAAATGCTCTAATAAAACCTTAACTAAGTTAATTGACTGTAGATGCTTACTTGTTTAGGTGCCATGATGTTTTCCTACAACTTAAATAACCTTCAATCAGCTTCACTTGGATGAATTTTTGCAAAACCCACTAGAGAATTAGTGTGTGTGTTTTTCTGGAAAAGTGATTTTTTTTACTCAATTGCAACCGATTCAGTCAAGGACACAACCGTTTCGATATGCATTTCGCCAAATTTTGCATTTTTACCTGTTACTTAGGCATTTACCTTCCAAGCAACAATTTTACTCAAAATTTCTACTAAAGATTCACACAACATTCACCCACCATATGAAATTTTGAACAATCATCCAATCTAAAAATCTCAACTCATCATACTAATGAACTAAACCAAAATTCATCTCAAAACTCAAAGTTATAATGTATTAACCAAATCACCTCAATCATAAAAATAAAAATAAAAAAAATAAAATAAGAAACAAAAATCCTAAATGCATCAAATCAAAAAGAAATAGTTCATGAAATTCAAGCAATAATTGCTTGTTTATTACGGCCTCTTGTCTTCTCCTCAAAATTCCTCAAAATACTCTTGTCTTAGAATATCCTCGCTTTGAAATTTTCCGGCAACTCACGGAACGTTTCAAAGTTTTGAATTTTCTCATGAATCTTCGTCCGTCCGGACATAGTATATCGAACTTAACATGCCATGCTCCATCTCCGGTTTGTATCTTGTAAGTCCCGACCCTTCGGTCTCCACTCCAAATTCTTAAGTTGCACCAGAAGAACCTAAAAGTCATCAACTTTTGTAAACTAGTATGTTTTGAATGGGTTATAGAAAGCTTCTACCGCTAACGCATGTTCCATTTCGTCCTCCATATCAAAATAAGGCGGCTAACGGTCCGTACATTGGGTTACCTTGGACATCACGTCCCACTTCAAAACATGTTAAATCATCATCTGCTTCCATCAATTCCAACTCCTCCATAAATTCCAAAGTTGGTCCTCTTGGTTTTGGGTAGTATGTTTGCCTCGAAATCCCATCATCAATAGTCAAAGTGCCTCTTCCCATGTCTATAATCGCACCACAAGTTCGTAAGAATGGTCTCCCCAATAGTAGTGGCAAACTCTTGTCCACCAGAATATCTAGGACAAGGAAATCTTCCAGATACTATTGATATCCAATTTTCACTCTCACATTCTTCACCTCTCCCATTGCCTTCGCTTGAGAGTTATCCGCCATAGTAAGCTTCGAATGATTAGGTTGCGGATTACTTAGTCCCAAAGTTTTAAACAATGGATACGGCATCACATTAACACTCGACCCCGTATCGGCTAAAGCATAAACAGGTGTAGTCCCATTCACTTTGATAGGCAACACAAAATTACCCAGATCCTTTTCTTTCCTTGGCATGCCTCTAAACAAAATTTGATCTCGCTCCTCCTCCGTGAGATTCTTTCCTTCCAACCTAGCCCTTGCTAGCATCAATGCATCCAACTTCTTACGGTAAAGCACATAATCTTGGAGTACTTCTATCACTGGTTTCTTTTCATTAAGCTCAAGAAACTTTTGTTCTAGGTTCTCTAAAATAGCTTCTTTTTGCTTATCGGTTAAGGGTTTGAAAGTAGTAGTCGGTGATGATGGTGTGGAATCGTTTTTGGTGGTGGAGGTTGTTGTTGGGGTTAGTTTGTTTGATGTCGGTTTTTTCCGATTTGCCTTTCCCATCTTAACCACTTCCACCTCTTTCTCTTCCATGTTTGCACAAACTTCCACTAGCATCTCGTTTACTCCTTTTCCTTCTTCGGATCAATTATATTAATTCTCATCTCCCATTGCAAAATCCACTTGACACTTGGTCGTGACAAGAAAATCTCGACCAAAACACACATTAGGTTCATCCGCATTCCTTCTTCTACCACAACAAAATCAGTTTCAAAAATATGTCCATGAATATTGACCTTCAGATTCTTGACCATCCTTCTTCCATATGCTTCATAGTCCAATCGTACATGACCAATTTCGTCAAGAACTTTCTCCAAAATATAGTTTTCTCCATAAGCCATATTAAGTTGCGCGTCCTAAGCACTTATTCCTTCCACACTGCAAGGCGTTCCAAACCTCATTAGCGGTGAATCATACATCGTTAAAGGTGCATGTGTGAACACTACGACTCTTCCTTTCTTGGGTAGTTGAACCTTATTTTCACCAATTTCCTCCATATTACCCGTATCAATTCCCAATTCTTTCTTACTTTCTTCCAAGATACCTCCAATCTTTTCTAATGAACTTCCGGTATCCTTGAACATTTCATCCAAAGTACGAAGGTATTCCGAGATTCCACTCAAACTATCCATATTACTAGACAACTTGACAAAGCAAAACAGAACAAAACACGAATATTAACGTTAGAGTTAGTAAAAACAAGAACAATACTACAGAAACATAGACTAAACAATGTAAGACACTTAAAAAAAAACACAAGTTAAAACTCAAGACCTAAAATAATAAAAATCAACACAGAAACACCAACCGGATTCGGTTGGTTCACCAACCGAATCGGTTAGTTGAAAATAATTCAGACAGAAACTCGAACCGGATCCGGTTGCGGGTTGCAACCGATCGGTTTGATCGATTTTTTTTTTATATATAAATAAATAAATAAATTGAATTTAATGCAATTAAGGAATCATTAAGATGTACTAAACTCTAGTTAATAAAGAAAATTCTTCATAAACCAACAATTTAATAACATAATAAATCTCATTAAACTAAAACTAAATAAAACTACCAATTAAAATCTATCATAAAAATAATTAAACTGATAACTGAAAAATATAACTATCTAATCAATAACCATAAAAAAACTATAATTAACTAAAACTTAATTAACCAATAAATAATAAATTTAAAGAAAATGAAAATAAATCTAGGAAATAATTAAACTACAAGACATAATCGCAAATAGAATCTAAAATTACGTAATTACTCTAAGAATCATAAGACAAATAACTAATAAGACTAGAACTATAAAATCGCAACTAAAAATCAACACGGAAGGTCTAACGGATTCGGTTGGATAACCAACCGAATCGGTTAGTTTGTAACAAAACTTTTTTTTTTTTTTTTTTTTTTTTTTTTTTAACAAATATACTTCCAATACTATCAATTTTACAGAAAATCAAAGAAAATTAAAGAAAATTAAAGAAAATCCCCGGCAGCGGCGTCAAAAACTTGATGTGCTACGATGGTGCAAGTTTCAAAAATTTATAAACACGATTTAACCGTCTAACCTATTAACACATACGAGCAAGTATACTCGTCCGTAATAGCAAAGTTTGGTAAGTCGAGATCTTCCCAAGGGATTTTGTGTATGAAAGAGATTTGTTTAAAAAGATTTCAACAAGAAAGCTTGTCAAGGCTTCCTCAAATAATTATGTTCTAGCGAAATTCAATAAGAAATATATATACTTGTGTGTAGTCTATAATCAATCATAAATAGTATTCATGAAGGTTTGGTGTATACTCTTAATATGATGCACAAATCATAAGCAAATGATTCCTCAACCATGGTATGTGTTTGTAAAAATCATTCTAAGAACAAAAACATTTAGGTAATTCTTTCGGTCCTTATCCCAATGATTATCCTATAGAAATTCCATTTGTTTGCAACATGTTCTTATTAAATTTGTTCTTACGAATATTTCGACCCTTCGTGATGAAAATATTCCTAGTCTTGTTTTAATAAGCAAACATGGTGGTTGTCAATCACCATATCCCCATACTAGTTTGTCACTTCACTTTTTGGAATAAAACACAAGAGAAATCCTTTCGGTCCTTTTCTTAAAACATGTTTTATCAACAAATCAAACCAAGACTAGTATTTTTCCAACAAACTCATTTAAACAAGATCATATGTACATGCATCACATTTTGAGAACACTAATATGATTAACTACATCCCAACACACAAGTATATCCCAAAACTACTCAATGATAATAATAATAACTAAACACAAATAGTAACAAAGTAATTCCAACAATTCAAGAGAATAGAATTCCATAACAAAGTTCATAGAATACCTAAACTTTTGTAATTACAAGAATTAGAATTCGTGGATTGTAGCAACCACGCCTCCAATCACCTAGATTCACCGTCGACTCAAACTACCAAAACTATGGATGAGAATTGTTCCCTCCTTGCTCCTGGACGTTTTTCAGTAACAACTAAGCTTTTGGGCAAAATAATATGGTTGGTATTAGTTTAGGTGTAAACTAATACAATTTTGGTTGTGTCACACCTAGTATACTAGGACTAGGTTCTTTATATAGCCAAATATGCTTACTCTACTCTCAAAAACGTTCCCAACAAGTAAATGTCAAGAAATGATCGGACTCCAATGATTATGGGGAGTTAAGGCAACAATAAATGCAACATTGTGTAACTGCAGCTTGAGAAACCGGATCGGTTTCTACTCCAACCAATCGGTTGGATCTTGACCATTCGCCACCGGATCCGGTTACGGGTTATGACCGATCGGTACGGGTTTGTCTTTTTGACTTTTGTTGACTTTTCTCTATGCGCTTCATTCTTTGCTCTCGTGATGATTTCCAAGGCAAAACTTGATCTTTCCTTGTCAGTAGATACTTAGAAATCATTGCGTTTCTTAATCATTGAATCAAAAAGCTTCCTAGCTCGTCTTCCTTCCTCGAGAATCTTCCAAATGTGCATAAAAACTTCATTTCTTCATTATTCGTGATACCTGGCTACATATACACACACAATACGCATCTTTGCACTTTTGCAACAGTTATGAGTAAATATAGCCGATTTTTATGCACAAAACTAACAATAACGCTACTAAAAACATGTTCATTTTTGGCGTTATCAACATGGCAGGCAGGGGCAGGAGGTTACCAGGTGGTGGCTCAACCTCTTGCAGGTTCACACGTGGGCATGTTGCTCAAGATTACGTTACTAGGGATCATTTGACAGAGGCGATGAGGGAAACCAAGGCTGCGCAAGAACGGGCTCGTCGGTCGAGGTAAGCTCAGCGGCTAGGAGCAGTCGCCGCGCCCAAGCCGCAGTTGGGACATTCGGATCTTACCTTCAGTAGTTTTTCACCCGCTACAACTCACAAGGTAACCCATTTACTGCTCCCTTTCCCTAGGTACCCATTCCCCCTCCCGGCCCTTATGGTTTCCAAGGTCCCATTCCCGGCCCTTATGGTTTCCAAGCTCCCATTTTCAACCCCAATAATGCATTTGCCGGTTGTTATCGCCCCACCTTTCCCAACTCTATCACGTGCCCGGGTACTAGTTCGAACTTTGCAATGCCGCCACCAGACCTTAACCGGTACAACTCACCAAATAATCCTCATTTGGGCCAAAATGATCATGTTGATAATAATGATTTTTATAATAATGATGATAATAGTGAGGATAATAATGAGACGGGCGACGAGTCGGGCGGCGAGTACTTTGAGGAGTAGGCGGGAAGTTAGTTTGTGAATTTTAGACTCATTAATATTATGGAATAGTTGAGATGTGTTATTTATCGAATGTTATCGTGGATTTATGTTAACTTTATAACTTTTTGACATGTTAGCTTTATAAGCTAGTGACTTGTTAGTTTGAGACATGTTATTTAGGAAATTTGCGCCTTGTATAGTTTAAGAGTAGTTTACTTTGTATCGTATTTATTGAATGGTATCGTGCAATTGTGGAATGTTATTCGATCTGTTTAGTAATTTGGTATTGTATCATATTGTTGAATTGGTATTGTGGATTGTGATTGATTACAGGTTGAATTTGTTTTGGTAGATTTTTTCCCGAAAAAAATCCGGAAAAAATCTGGAAAAACTGCAGTTTCCTGCATTTTTTTTGCCCACCCAGAAAAATTAATATTCACTATATTTGTCGTCCCATTATGAACCATAAAGCCACGTGTATCGTCTAATTTTATATTTTATGCCACGTGGAATTACAGTTAGGCACAACATATATTGTCGTGCCTTTCTGTATATAAAATTTTATTCTATTATTATGTCCAAAAGATTAATAAATTATAAAAAAAATTTGGTACGACAATGTCGTACCAATTTGCAAAACAGTGTCGTGCCAAATTGTGTTTTCACGTTGAATTTCTTTTGGGCCCCACGCTGTAGTCGTGCCAAAATTTCAAAGAGATTGTCGTGCCAAATTTTTTTGGGTCAACTGAAATGGGACTACCATGTCGTGCCTTTTTCTTTTGGGTCGACATCTTTTGTTTTTTTGGCACGAGATTGTCGTGCCAAATATGACATTTTTTTTGGTCAAACCGTACAATCCGCGATGCACACCGTACAACTTGACGATGCGTCCAATCATTGCAAACCCTCCCTATTGGGGGGGGGGGTGGATGACTTGCCCCTTAAATAAAATTTATTATGCTATATTAAGCTCCAAGGTTTTGTTAGAAAGTAATTTTTGTTTTCGTAGGAGTCTAATGTTATCTTATGAGTAGTGGTTTATTTTCTGTTTAGGAAGTAAATTTTGTTTTCGTTGTACTTAAACGTTTTTTGGAGTAATATATTTACTTAGTTTTTGACCTTTTAAAAAAAAAAAAAAAAAAAAAAATTATTAAGCAAAGCCAATGTAAACAATTAAAAAAATTGTGAAAAAAGTTATTTTGAAAACGTGTACACGTTGAAGAGTACAAGTTGGATTATATTTTTAAATAAGTAATTATTGGAAAGACTTTATGTTTTTCTTTAGCCATGTTCATGTATAATATGCGAAAATGAATCTTTTCCAGATACCCGTGCAAAACATAAATCTAACAAAAATTAATCACAAAACCCCGTGCATGCACGGGGATCTAAAACTAGTTGTTATCCTATGAGAGAACCAGATGAGAATGCTCAATAAATTTATAGATTAATGCATTCTTACTTACTACTTAAAAACTATATGCTTATCTTTGCCCAAAAAAAAAAAAAAAAAAAACACACACACACACTTGTCTAAACTTTAGTACTAGTTAACACCTACAACATGCATTTTCTCAAAGCGAAAAATTACTCAAATATTATGTCAGAGGAGTGTGTATCCTGCAGTGGACCAATTTTTTATTCCCTATTTCCTAAATGGACCGGTTGTTCGTGCCTAGTTATGCCCGAGCAAAATACACACCACATGTCGGCCAAATAAAGTAAAAAAAAAAAAAAAACCCTAAAGTGCCATGTCACTTGTTCGTGCCTAGGTATACCAAATAAATAAATAAATAAATAAATAAATAAATCCAATGTGGCTTAGGAATTCATGCATGATTTAATTCATAAGTTGTGATCTATTTTATTCATTATCGAGGGTTTAGGGTTTTGTTGGTTTAGGGTTACAAAAGTTAATTTTCGCAATCTTTAGACACGATTTAGCATATCTATATGCTGAAAGTATTTTTGTTGGTTATGTGTTTTGCGTTCTTTGTGACGAGCTCTTTGCAACCATCTAACGATTAACAAAATTGAAGTTAAAATGAATGAGATGTCGAGTCTCAAAATGAGTCACTTGAATAAGAATAAATACGAGATGCATAATGTTTTGTTTAGAAAGGCGGGAAAATTAGAATAACAAATGAATTCTACATTTGTTTGGATGCATCTAAAAACTAAATAGGAGTATTGTATTTTTGTATTGTTTAAAAGTTCCGTATTGTAATGTATATTTTTATGTAAATGAATTGAAATTTATTTTGGAGTACGAAGAACCAAAGTAAAATACGAACTTTTATTCATTACTTTAGCAAAGCAGATTACGACATTGAAATGAAATACAAACAACGATACAGAAATTAAAACACACAGGTTCATCAACTAGAGGAATTATTGAACTTTTAGATTAATCAGATTCTGAATCAGAATACACACAAAATTACAACCTGAATAACTCATCATGAGCTTGTTCTTCCATAATTCTCTCCTCTCACTCTTTTTTAGCCCTTGCTTGTTCTTATAATGTTTCTATTAATGTCTCTTCATTTAAAATAAGTTGTTGTTCTTATTCCTTAGTAAGAAATCCATCGGCATTTTCATAACGTTCAGTTTCATATTCATCGCATATTTCATGTTCATCAACTAATTCCTCTTTCGTTGGAAATGAAGAAATGGGAGACATGGATTGGTGTGTATGTTGTTATGATGATGAAACGTAGTTGGGGTTTGAGGGGGAGTTCCTAGATTAAACGTTTCTTCGGGTGTTGGGAGATTATTTTTGAGAGTGTTTTCTTGAGACATTTTTAGTTTATTTGTAGTCTTGAGACATTTTTAGTTTATTTGTAGCTTGTTTGCTGAAAATTTAAAGTAGTGTATTTTTAGTTTACTTCTATGGGGTATATATATTGTTAAAAATTGTAAGAAAATTGCAAATTAAATGTCAAAATCCTGTTATATTTAGTGTATTTTGAGTAGTCATATCAATTTCAGTAAAAAGCAAACGATATGTCTAATTATGTGATATTTCGTGTATAATTTTTAGCTAACATGACATTATCATTGAGTTGTCATATCATGGTACAATCATTGAGATTGTATCATGTAGATGGTATAATTTTAAGCTAACATGACATTATCATTGAGTTGTCATAAGCTAGTCATCCGTGTTCTTTTTATATTTAGTTTAAATCGCATTACAATTTTTCTTTTTGTCATTGTTATTTAAATTTTAATATAAATGGTAAAGTTTATCTACAAGTTATAACATTCATTTAACTATGCTCATTCACTAAGCATACTTATTCGAATTTGTTATGTTAAATGGACATGATGGTGAGTGTAAATTATACCTAACCGTTATAAGACGACAATAGATGTCATGTCATACTTAATTTCTCACCAACTAATGTCAATAGTTGGTCGAGCCGAGATAACTTGAGTAAAAGGTAGGGGTGAGAAAAAAACTAAAATGATCGAATAAATCGAAAACTGAAACTAAATCGAATCGGAAATAATTGAACCGAACTAATAACCAAACCGAATTACTAAAACCGAACCGAATTGAATTATTAATTTGGTTCTCGGGTTGGATCTGGGTTTGACAATTTGAACCAAAATCGAATTCATATAAATATATATATATATATATATATATAAATACTATTAAAATCTTATTTTAATATAAAAACACTTTTATGCTTGAAATATATATATATATATATATATATATATATATATATATATATATATATATATATATGCTAAATATCTATGTAATTATTAATTTTTGAAGAATATATAGTGAAATTCGGGTTATTCGGGTCAACCCAAGAACCGAACCGAATTTAAATTCGGTTTTCGGTTCGGTTCGGTTGAATTCTAGTTCGGTTCAGTTCAATTTTCGAGTTGACTAAAATAGTTTTTTCACCGAACAACCCGATAACCAAATCGATCAACACCCCTGATAAAAGGTAGCATGCATGTTAGTCTATGGCATGTAGTTACTTGGGTTCTTTTTATAGCTAGATTCAACACTCACTTAAAAACCATGTTGTAAAAAAGGTAAAGCCATAAAATAACAACGTATTTTTCAAATTTTTCCGACTTAAAACACTTACCTTTTTATCACCTTACTTCACCAACGGACTTTCAAAATTTATTCTGACTTCACTATATGACCCGTTTATATAAAATAATAACTAAAATGACTATATTACCCTCGGCATATGGGTGAAGTTAGAACAAATTTTGAAAGTTAGAAAGTAATCGTAACAAATTTTAAAGAATACAAAGGTAATATAATCATTTCGGTTATTATTTTAATATAAGCAGGTCGTATGGGTGAAATCAGAACAAATTTTGAAAGTTCGTTACTGAAGTAAGGTAATAAAAAAATAAGTGTTTCAAGTCGACAAAATTTGAAAAATACATTATTAATTTTATTGCTTTTACTCTTGTAAAAACAGGTATGCTAGGTCCCTTGTCAATATGTAGCTTGTAGGCGGTCATTTAATAAAAGATCTTTCATTAAATTATTTAGTACGTTTCTACAATTTGTTTTTCTTCTTCTGCCAAACTGAATAATAGTAAAGGAACAAATTGTCTTTAGGCTAATGCTAATGGGAGGTTGATTGCTCGGTTGGTTGCCCCCTAACCGAGTAATCGACCGCGTTGCATCCGGTAGGTCAACCGAACCTAACCGATCAAACACCCAACTTTTTCATTTACTCACGTTGCATCCGGTAGATGTTTTAACTATTTATAATGGGCCTAATTTCTATTTGACAATATTTTTGCCAAAGTTAAAGAAATTGTACGCGAATTCTTGGATACAATATTTTTGTTCTAATGTTGGAAGAATTTTGGTATAACCTTTGGAAACCAAAAAATAAAATAAAATAATAATAATAATAATAAAAAAAAAAAAAAAAAAAAAAAAAGTTACGGATGCTATTGTGGTTACTATTAGCAAAATATGGTTGGGTGTAGTCTTGGAGAGAGAAAGCTGAGGTGTCGCTGATGTGGCAGAGGGTGACCACAATTCTTACGGTCACCATTAGCATTGGCCTTCTATTAGAAGAAAATATTATTTTGGACCACCTTGTTCAGCATCCATGCAGGTCGGCCCTAGGTTGGTTCTCCGGAAGCACACTGATTTATCATGTAAAATATAGTAAAAAAGATTACCTTTATAGTCATGAAACACGTTCAACGGTTTTGTGTTATAAGTCTTGTTTACTTTACTGTAATATAATTTGTCTGGTAATTTCCTAGATCCATCACTGCTATTATGTGATACCATCTTCCATCATGAGCAAACTTCATGCAGCTCCTTAGCAATATATTAGGGAGTATGATCAAGACTGCAATACAGCCTGAGCATTTTTATGTATGACAACATAACTGGAGGGCATGCATTTGCTATGTTTTTACGAATATACTAAATTACTACTCTTCAAAACGAAAGACAGAAATTAACCAATTAAAAAAACGCTTGCAGAGATACATCTTTGCTGAAGGTGCCAAAAGGGGGGGAACACAATTATCGCGATCAAGAGTTAAGGTCATGGGGACGAGAGTTGCAAGGCTAAGGGTTGATTGAGAGTAAAATCTATGACCCAGACTTGCTGTATTTTGTCCATTTGATCATTTGCCCAAAATTTGTTTTAATATCGGTAGGGACAAGATGTTGTGTAATAATATGTTTTGTAATAAGTGTGTATTAATGTTTTGCATGTTAAATATTACCACATTAAATAACCGCAACAACAACAATTATTATTAAATTAAATTAAACGCCAACGCTATATATTATTTAAATACAACAACATAACACTACATATGAAGATTATTCATCTCGCTTAAAAGATCATGGAGTCTTGCACCGATCGACAAGCGCGATCCTCGTGATTCCTTGCCAATTCTAACTCCATCTCCATCGCCTTTATTTTTGTCTTCAAACTGATCTCATTATCTTTAGCAACGCAGCTGAGCACTAATCGTTGAAGATGAGGCTCGACTTAAGCACCGCCCTTCAAATTCATCTTTCCAATCAAGTATCGACACCCATACCATCATGCACGGTACTGTTACATGTTAAGAAAATAATAAGAAATGTATTTTAACAAACAAATTATTTACATAAAACCCTAAGCAAACGTATGATTATTTACCACCGAAAGAGGACATGCATAATACGGTCGGCTGGAAAGGATTTCGTGGATTTCGTTCTATAATAAATCCTCTATTACATCGACACCGTAAAGGATTTTTGGCTCACCGACAATGTTATTATTAATTTAAATATAAACAATAATCAATCACTATGTTTACAACATAAATCATTAATCAATTATTTACAACATAAATCGGTAATCGGTCACTATGTTTATAATTATTTACAACATGAATCATTCACTATGTTTATAATTATTTACAACATGAATCATTAATCATTTACAATGTTTTATATGTATATATTATTTACTAATTTGGTAGTCGATGCCTATATAATGATTCCCACGGGATGCAAGATCGGATGCGTGCCTCCATTGCGGGTGGAGTTGAAGTGGAGAATCATCGCTCAGCGTCGAACAATGTAATGACCTACTTGGTTCCCACACGGCTATCACATGGGGTCGGGCTTTGTGAAGTCTCGACCATCGATAAGCGGAAAACACGATTCCAACCCCCGAGATATAAGTGCAACGGGTCGCCTAAATACTTCGCAATAACCAACCCCGTGTTTGGCATGTCCATGTAGCGATCAGCGGTGCATTTCCATTTTCGAACCAGCCTATTGTAACGAAGTTCGTTAAAACCATCTTCCCACCACAAACCCATAAACTTGCCAATTTAGGTCCATCTCTGTAATAACATCCGCTAACTTGGCGCCACAAATCTTGTTGTTTCCAAACATCATGGGCAACGCACCAAACCCACAATTTCCGCCACCCACCACATTATATACACCGATTATGTATGGATGCCAAAGGACCGGAAGCATACCCATCAACATTTCGCCGCATCTCCATCGACAACCCGTGTCTTGTCGACAAAGGACTAGGACCCGTGAAAGAACTATGTCGGCGTGCCTTTGTTGAAGTTCGGACTTGTCTTGATCTTGTAGCGGTGCTTCTTCTATGATTTACGGTTGAACTTCATTCAAGTCCGGACTTCATTCAAGTCCGGACTGTGTAGCCTTGCCCATTTTGTCCTTTCGCGCCGGACGCCCACGGTATTTTTCTCGAATAACAGTTCCGTGTGTCATCGATGCGTGTTGGTATATCGATCTCAACTTCTAGCATATTATTCTTGACAAACGACGATGCTTTGGTAAAACATTCCGAATTGTCAATGTCATCTCTAACGGTATCAATAACGCTACTAAAACATGTTCATTTTAGGCGTTATCAAACCCCCACACTTAAGCTCTACTCACTCGAGTAGGTCTAACATTTGCAAAGATTGATTTAAATGGTCTTAGACACCATGGTTCTAAAATGTAACAATTATCCCAAAAGATAATCATCATTGCTTATAATATGTGAAAATTTTAAAATGAACCAAACACTTAGATAACATAACTAGAACATCTCACGAATGATGTAGAAAAAAAATCACTCACTCATATTGCGGGCATAAATCACTCAATGCCTAGTCATGATCAATGCTTTTACCATAAGCTTGTACAAGTATCAAAACAAAGAAAATAAATTCATCAAAGAGCTTTTATTCAAGTTATAACGATAGGCTAAGGGTTCATAAAAGGTATGGATAAGATAGTTATGAAATTGGTGTTAAATAAAAATAAAATCAAGTCTAAACCTTCATGTTGCTAGCCATCATACAAACCACAATCCCGAAATGATTATTTCACCTATTCTCATATCGATCTCGTGAATATGTATAACTCAATTTAGCTCATCACAATCAATATCTCAAACATACTTCATCTTCCTTCATCTTCATCATAATATAGCACATTGGCTACAACCATTTTTTTATTCCCCACACTTAGTGTACGACACCAAAAAAAAATCGAGAAAGACGCCTCTTTCATCCAAGATGGAGAATGGTACACACTATAAACAAAGTGTAGCTTCTTCATAATCATCAAAAACAATCCAATCATTCCAAACAACTAGCAACAAACCAATAGACTTGATAAGTGGTCGCTAAAGCTTGAAAGTAAAATATTTTGTATTTTTCAATTTATCAAACAAAAGATTGGCTCGGGCGGGTAGGTGGTATCTAGTGCAAAGATGAGCACTCAACAAACGGGTCCATATGGTTGGTTAACTAACCAATGGTTAGCTAATATATCATTAGATGTAAACTAAGGCCATTTGGTTTAAATCCTAAGATGCTCTTATCATTTGAACATATTTAGACCACCAGTGATTTTAACCGTAATGCATAACTAGTACAAGTTCTAGAATCGACATAATCACCGCACACTCATAGCAAATATAAAACAAAAGATGTGTTTTATACAAAAGAAACCTCACAAAAGTGTGGAAAAGGCTATTATGCATGCTAGAAAATGCTATCGAATCCAAAATGAATTACTTACGAATTTGTCAAACCAAAATTTCAAAACTCATTTTTACCATTGAAATCCCGAGTTTATATATTTAATATCAATAATGCGGAAAACAACTAGACCAACAAGGGCGAATTTCTTCTAATCACTGCATCCAAAAGTTATCAAAAAATTAAAATGCATATCATTTTCCTATTTTCTTCTCCCATACTTAAGTTTTGCATTGTCCTCAATGTAATGAAAATGAACTTCAAAGTAAAGAAAATGGAAAAAATAGTTAAAGATACCACGATAGAATATGCAATATGCATATGGGTCATAAGAAAGCATGCGAGTTATCCAACCCAAATAATCACCATCAATAAGCCTCCACACATCCATCCCGCAAACAAAACCGCAACACGCAATACACAAAACAAACAAATGCAACTAAAAACTAGATAAAACCAAGCAAAACATGTTAATCATCCTAAAAGATAGAAATAATATTGTTTAACACATCATAACCCATTGTTTTGAAACCATAATTCACGAATGATCCATGATCACTCTTCATCCTAGCTCATGTCATCTCCTTCTTCATCATCATACTCATCATCATCATCATCATCACTTTACATAGTTTTCGCCCACAATCTCCGAACTAACTCTTTCTTCTTCTTTCCTCCAACTCCCCGATGATGATCATCCAACATCGTGGCTTCGCTTCCACCAACTTGTAATCGACCATACAAATCGGATCAGAAATGGTGCGCACTCGTGATATGGATACGGATAGGTCCGTGATAAGTGTAAGGAAAAGGATATGGTGGAACATCATGGATTATAGGGCGGCAACTCATAATTGGCTTCACGAGCCATATTTTGAAAAAAATAGTGGAATAATCAATGATGTAGTTGTTTAACATCATCGAGTCTCCATACATCCCACATTGAATCTCATCTAAATGTTGGTTCCACTCTCCCAAACCGAATCAAAACCACGGACGCACCCATTTGCACGCTCTCCATTGGTACTACCTGCTGCTTGGGTGGTTGTTGTTTCTTGGTTCAATCCATAACCCTAAGGTTTTCAATCTCCTATTCAAAGCATTACCAAAACCTTGTGCAACCCACGATCACTATACTTTGCTCTCCACACTTAGCCAATTCCTCATCAACATAATACCCAAGATTCTTCGCCAATTTTGTCACAAATGTCCTCCACAAATGTTATCATGTTTTGATTCCCGCTCTCCGACAAATATTCGCTATCTCAAACCCACACCATTCTTAGTTTCTTCCAAAAACTCATAACCATAAGTCCAGCTCGACATTTGTCTCGCCCAAATCTATTAAATGGCCTTGGCCACTATCAACTTGTGAAGTATCCTCATCAAATGATTCCCGATGGTCGAGGCATTCCTCCCAGCAGCAAGGATCTCCCACTTGATTCCAATAAGCGGGAATACTAGGATAGTCTTTTCAAACCTCCGGTTTGAAAAGAAGTTTCAAATAATCGATGATTAACCCTGCGTGGCTCATACAAACCAAGAGCCACCCAAAGCCCAAAGCATGATCCTTCCACAAAGCCTAAACCAAACACAAATTTCCTTCATCAAGTTCCGAACATCCACCTTTCTTTCATGGTTGAAAAGAACTTCATACACCATTCTCGATAGACCTCTTCATTGACGCTAAATGTTCTTTCCCATGACAAATCATTGAACTAATCATCCCCTCGATATACATAAGACGTCGCGATCATTCCTCTCAACTCATCTTCACAATCACATTCCTCAAATAAATCCTAATCAATCACCCTCTAACCAAACATGTCCTATGTTGCAGCCAACCTTTCCGAAAGTGCAGTTTCTCCCCGCTTTGTGAGATTTTTGAATTTTAAATTAGCATTCGACCGCCTTCACACTATACTTAACCTTCTTCTCTCATTCCTTTGACAAAATTTTGTAATAAGCGGGTTCATAGGAATCGCCTCCCCGCCGAAAGCTACCTACAACAATTATAGAAATCAAAGACCATATGAGTGAAAGAACAAACAAGAAGGTTCAAGGAACCTCCTAAGATCCATTTCAAAATTTCAAAATTCAACATGAACCAGAACCGGATTCAAGGAGAAACCGAATCGGTTCTACAATGATCAAGTTCAACTGCTCGCTAATGCGCAATCGAATCGGGTTGCAGTACCGCAGGCTTTTATCTAAAACTTCCTTCTACACTGAAGTCCAAACCACTCCTAGATCGTGATTCTATCATCCTCAATGATTTTACATCCTTGAATTACTTTAAACTCGCTTTCAAATCATCAAACATCATCCATCATAATCTTAGTTGGGAATATTATCGTTGCTTTTGGTATTTGCTTGTGAACACTTGGTTGCAACTGTATTGTGCAACTGATCCAGGCACTTGTGCAACTGGCCGCACTTGGACAAAACAAATTTCAAAAAAGGCGATGACGATTGGTTTTATAACCGAAAGTGGCGGCAAAGTGATATTTTGTCACTTTGCGACTTTCATATCCGAGCCTAATGGTTTTCTAAATTGGTGATGATGTTAATCGAGCCTTTATGCAACTGCTTGTGTGGTAGTGCAACTGCTTGTGTGATCTTGATTTCGCGTGTGATAATGCAATCCGCTTGTGTGATAATGCACCGCTGTGTGCTATGCACTTGGACAAAAAAATGGCGATGACGATTGGTTTTATAACCGAACCGACGGAAAGTGATATTTTATCACTTTGCACCACAACTGAGCCTAACACTTTTTATCAATTGCGCAAATGTTTTCTAAATTGGTGATGATGTTAATCGAGCCTTATGCAAACCGCTTGTTTGCTAAATCGCATATAGTGCTTAAAGTTTAATGCACTTGGACAAAAATATAACTTAGCACTTGGACAAAAATATAACCTTATGCACTTGGACAAAAAATGAAAACAGACTTGTGTGTGTGTGACTTGGACAAAATTGGAAAAAACAAAGAAAAGACAAAATTAATAGTGAGCGAGAATTTGTACAAGTGAAAGACAAAACCGAAAAAAGTACCCTAAACTAGGGAGGGTTTGCGGTGAGGGGGGGTGAGTAGATTAATAGTGTGACCCTTTAATTTACACAATCAAGTGAATTCATAGGTCAGAGAGTAGCTAGCAAAGGCAGATCAAAATTATTATTTATTCCAAAAAATGGTGTGGTATAGACCTTAAACTAGCACAACCACGTTGATATTTGATAACATGTAATAGGTTTACTATATAGTCGTAACAAGCTTTTAAGATATGCAAATAATTCAAATCAGAGCCTAAATAACTACATATAGTTGTAAATTTTAAACGAACATTGTCTGGGAAAAGTGAAATTTTATTTATAACAAATTAAATCAAGTAGTAAGCAATGATTTAAAAATAAATGTTTTACAAAACGGACAAGCATACTCACAATCGCGTAACAAGTTCCCAACACACTTTGTGTGATACACATGCCCGCACCTACTTAACTGACTCACTACATCGTCTTTCTCATACTCCTTTAAGCAAATGAAGCAAAGCTCGTCGAATGATCTTTGTCCTCTTCGGTCTTGCAAGTCTCCAAAACGAATGATAGGAAGATCCCATGTAACATCTCGAAAATGATAAGGGTAAAATACGTAGCTCACAAGTCTCACTAAGTTTTCGACGACATCGTGTTTAATTCGAAATAATAAAACTAATATACAAGCACAAAACAAAACTGTATCATTGGAAACACCAAAGAACATTGTAGCTAAACTTAAGGTTTTTTTTTTTTTTTTTTTTTTTTTTTTTTTTTTTTGTCTCTTTGATATGTGAAATAAGTTAAGCATGGAAGTTTATAAGGGAATAAGTGTGATATTGTAGTCAATGGGCCACCTGGACACACTTTCAAGTTAGGTTCACCTAGTTTGGTTGCCGAAATAAAGATTGTGGATAACATGCTTTATTTGTGAGTAATTTTTAGACATAAAATAACAACGTATTTTTTAAAATTTATCGACTTGAAACACTTACTTTTTTATTAACATATCTGCATTTCGATTTTAAATTTTGTTCAACTTTACCCATATTGTAATAAAATAATATTATTTAATATGATATTATATTACTATAACCGGTTATATAGGTGTTTCGAACAAAATTTGAAAGATTCGATGATATATTAATAAAAATTAAGTGTTTCAATCGATATTTTAAAAGACGTTGTTATTTTATGGCTTTTACCCTAATTTTTAAGTGTTCAAAGTTCCATAAAATGTTTGAGTATTGTTTTGCACATAAGTTTCAAATGTGTTGAGAGTTATAACTGTTATTTTCAATTATTAATTTTTGATAGAAGAGAATAAACTTTCGTTACATGAAAAAATTGTAGCTTTGGTTTACAAAGAATAAATTATAGTACTAGAGAATTGCCATATTTGGTATGCATTTATGAGGTTTGAGAGTTGACTTCGGGTTTTTAGAAATAAGCTCCTACTGAAAAAAAGCTCTTAAAAAATATAAGCGTTTTGAGAGAAATTCGGAGAAAAGAAACGAAGAGAATAAAAACTCGAGAGAATAGAAATCAAGAGAGAATTGTGTTCAATTCTAATGTTTGCAACAATGAGAAACTTGACCCGAGAAATGAAAAAAAAAATATTTTTAAAAAATAATTTTCAAAAATAATTTTTTTAAAAAAACTTATTTTAAAAAAACTTATTTTTTTTTAAAATAATTTTTAAAAAATATTTTAAAAAAATATTTTTTAAAAAATAAATTTTAAAAAATAATTTTTAAAAATAATTTTGAAAAAAATGTATTTATTTAAAAAAACTTATTTATTTAAAAAATGTATGTATTTATTTAAAAAAATATTTAAAAAATAATTTTTAAAAATAATTTTAAAAAATGTATTTATTTAAAAAACTTATTTTAAAAAAAATAATTTTAAAAAAAATATATATTTTTAAAATTTTTTTTAATTTAAATGTAAAAAAAAAAAAAAAAAAAAAAAAAAAAAAAAAAATTTAATCCATTTCTCCAATTTCTCCATTAAAAATAAGAGAAATGGAGCTAACCAAATTACACTACCCAATTCTTCCATTTCTACCCCATTTCTCCGCTTTCAATTTCTAGATTAAACAAGAAATGGAACCATTTCCATTTCTCTTGCCCCACCCCTGCACTCAAACACACCCTAAGCATCTATTCAAAAGAAAATTGTAGACTGACACACTTTACATTTTTTCTAAAAGATAAGCTCCGAAACTATATAAAGATGCTTTTAAATAACGTTGAAAATTTGTCCCACATCTCACAATGTTTAGAGTAAATTGCAAAAATCGTCCTTAAACTTTGGCTAAATTGCACGTTTCGTCCCAAATCTTTGGAAAGTGCAAATATCGTCCCTGTGAGGAAACTTTGGGAAATCGTCCTCGCCAGATCAAATGACTAAAATCCTTCTTCTTTATTACTTTTCGCGCAAATGGTCCCGTGTTTCGCCGATTTTGCAAATTTAGTCAATTTTTAATTAACTATTAATATTAGTATTATTTTTACGTTTTGTCCGTTTTTACGTCATCCGATTTTTACGCTGTCTCCTTTTACGCGTTCGTCCGATTTTTACGTTGTCCGTCGGTTTTACGTTGTCGTCATTTTACGTTTTCGTCCGATTTTACGTTTCGTCTGTTTATTGTTTTGTCAGATTTTTACGTTGCCCGTTTTACGTTTTGTCCGATTTTTACGTTTCGTCCGTTTTTACGTTTTAATCCGATTTTTACGTTTTGTCTCTTTTTACATTTTCGTCCGCTTTTACGCTTTCAACCATGCCAACGGGGTATATTGCCGATTCTACATTTGCTCCCACCAAACCGCATGATGCCGATTTCAAGGCAATGCCAATGCCGATGGCGATTGATCAAATTGAACCCCACCCCGCATGCGTTGTCGAAGACCTAATAGCTTCAAATGAGTGATAGTAACACATGTGGGGTTTTCATTTGAGAATAATCAAAGTACTGCTCAATTTCATGAGCTTAATTCTACATTTAAGCAACAATCAAATTTCAAAACAATTTATTGATAATGGGAAAATAGAATAATAGCTTTTAACTATAATACAGTAGTTTTTTAAAAAAATCGGATGAAACGTTTACGTAAAAAAATCTGACGAAACTTAAAAAAACGGACGAAAACGTAAAAAAATAGACGAAAACGTAAAAAATCGGACGAAAACGTAAAAAAATGGACGAAAACGTAAAAAATCGGACGAAAACGTAAAAACGGACGAAAACGAAAAATCGACTAAAACGTAAAAACGGACGAAAACGTAAAAATCGGACGAAAACGTGAAAAATGACGAAACGAAAAATCGGACGAAAACGTAAAAAGGGACAAAACGTAAAAACCATTTAAAACGTAAAAAAGTACTAAACGTAAAAATCTGGATAAAAACGTAAAAAATAATACTAATATTAATAGTTAATTAAAAAAGGACTAAATTTGCAAAATCGCGAAACACAGGACCATTTGCAAGAAATGTAAAAGTAATAAAGAGAAGGTATTTTAGTCATTTGATCTAGGCTGTGACGATTCGCCTAAAGTTTCCATTGTGGACGATATTTGCACTTTCCAAAGATTTGGGACGAAACGTGCAATTTGGCCAAAGTTTAGAGACGATTTTTGCAATTTACTCCAATGTTTATGTATACATGTCCTGATGTCCATATGTTTGATTTATAATTCTTGGAACATGTTTGTGTGACAATGTTTATGTACAATTATACCCGTTCATATGTTTGATAACAAAAGTTCAATATATATCTCAAATTTACCATAGATCTAATGAATCAATTATAGTCATTCATTTTTTTATTAAAAAAAAATAAAACAAACTTTCACCCCTTTTTAAAAATTAAATATGTCGCAAACTGTTAATCGTTACGCGAAAAAAATCATACCATCGCGATGAGAATTAAATTATATTTCTATAGATATGCACTTCTATATATTTCTAACGATTTTTTTTTCAAAATTTCGGCCCAGAAAAATCATATATGATTTGTGAAAATCATATATGATTTGATTTTTACAAATCATACGTGATTTGTAAAAATCATATGTGATTTGTAAAAATCATATATGATTTGTGATTCGTCCCGAACCGTCAAGTTTTATCACGCAAGCCACCACTCGTGAATGGCCGATCGTAACAAACTTAAAACAATCCTAAACAAATGCAATGAAGATCGGAGAGTATAGTATTTCCTGTCGTTATGTCCCAAATGAGCTATGCGATGAATCACCAAACGATTAGTGATCGAGAGATTTGAACGGAAAAGAGGGATTGAATTATTATAACTACAGAAATAGCCTATAATTACAAAGGCTTAAATGCAAATTAAAGAGAATTAAAAAGATAAAAAAAATATTAAATAAACGCTATCACTATTTGCAAAATGATGATTTTCTATGATTTATAAAACAAAATAATTTAAATAAACTATTTTAATTAAAACGTAAACCTAAATTACCTAAAAACGTGACTTAAAATGACAACGACGTTATATAAAAATTACGCGAAAAGCAAGTAAAACGTAAAATTTATGAAATAAAAGTCCCACGAGTGTAAAAACAATTTTCCTACATTCTAATTGGCTAAAATAATTTTAGGAAAAAGTCAGTATTTTTTCGACTTTGAAATTATTTATTATGATTTAAAAATAATTTAATCTAATTTAATTATAAAAATACTAAACTATTTTAGAAAAATCAAATTTTCACAGAAAATACCTTAAGCCTAACCGATTTTAAGAAAATGAAAAAGGGTACACTACTTTAGAAATAAGCAACTAAAAATCCAAATAAGCTATTAATACTAAAACTGCTTTTTGTGTATAAGGTTTAAATAGTTCAAGAAAATAAACGAAAAGACCCTTGTGGCGCTTGGTAATGGGGTGTGTGTTGTGTGTGAGCCAAGGGACCTGAGTTCGAACACGGTGCTTTGCACCTTTTGCAAAATATTTTTTTTCAAAATTTTCTTTTGCAACTTATAAATAAGGTCAAGTTAAGCACTTTTGTAAAGACTAAACTTTTGAAGAGATTGCAATAAGCGCTTGATCGCTTATTGCTTATCGCTTTGGACAAGAAAGCAAAACAACTCAAACACCCATTTCAGCTTTTTAAGCCCAAGCAAGCAACAAATAAGCAAAGGTATGAGAACTCAAGCAATGTACAACTACAATAAGTCAAGTTAAATGAAAGAGACTAAGGAAATAAGGGATAAGCATTTGGCAAAGATGTTTATACTAAAGGAGATCTTAGAGCTAAAATTGAGCAAATAAGCTAATAATAAGCTACAACTAAGCACTAAAAGGCACAAAAGGAACTAACCTAGCCTAATTATACAAATGACCAATAAAAATCCTAAATAAGCTAAAGGGAATATGAAATAAGCTAAACTATGGATGCTACGATTGTTTATATGGACAAAGAAGACAACCCAAGGGCTACTTTGAGGGCAAAATGTTTAAAAGCAAGTCACAAAATTTAACAAAATCACTTATCAATCCTCAACCTAGCCTAGATTAAGCATACCAAATTTTAGCTTATAATACCAAGTAATAAGCAAATGAAAAATCGAGAATGGAGCCCATCGACCATTATGTCACGAACCGATTAACGAAAATGGGCAAATGATGATTTCTAGTGCTATTTAAGCTAAACTAAAGTATTCTAAGTACACATAAACTAATGCTATGTCGAGTGGGTATGTGAGATGCAAGAAAAGGCAATTTGGAAAGGTTTTAGATGAAAAATAAGCTACAAAAACCCTTGAACAAAGAAATAGGGTCATTGCTCGTGCGCATTTTAAGACAGAGAAAAAAAATTACTAACCAAACTTCAAAATATTTGTTAAAACAGATTAAGGATAATAAAACTAACTTGAAAATATTGAAGGCCTTTGACTTTAAGAGTCAAAGTGGTACAATACTTGTTTTGGATGAGAATAAGTTAGTGCCAAACACCCTTTAAAAGGGTGTTTAGCCTTAAAACCGATTTTTTCAAAGCAAACTCAAGGTATTGTTGTAAAAGACTTTATACTAAAACTAATGAACTATATAAAAAGCACTTTGAAACTTGGAATAAGCTAATACCTAATAAGCACGTAATTGCAAGTAAGAAATTTTAGATGAAAAGAAACTTTCATTAACGAAAAAAGATTACAACATCGAGTAAAAACTAAAAACTATTTTTAAATTTAAAACCTACTGCCTTTTGAAGGCTACAAGGACTTCTATTTATACTAGTTAAGCTTGGGTCTCTTAAAGCTCTTGTTGTGCTTCTTTTCTAAGAGGAATGAGACTAGGAATCCTTTTGTGCTTTCTTGGCTTCAATCTCAGCCATCAATTCATCTTGGAGCCCAAGGTTGTGATCTAAGCCGTCCATATAAGACCTCCAATGGAAGTGTGGGGATTGCCAAGTGGCAGAAGACCATGTGGGTTGTGGGGTTTCACTTAGCTTGTAATCGCTGGGGATAAGAATGATGGGAGAGAGTGGTTTTGCGGTAGTGGGTGTGAAGAGGAAGCGTGAAAAAAAAGAGGTTGAGTGTGTCGCTGAAAGTGTGTGTGTCGGGTTTGTGGGCGGGAAAACGAAGAAGACAAAGGGGTGCGGGTTATTATTAGTTGACCGGGTATTTAGGTTTGGGTTAACCGTATAAAGGTTATTGGACCAGTTTGGATTGGGCTTGGGTTTGGGTATTTTGGATTTGGACTTGATAATTAACTTGGACCAAGGATAAACTAAGGACCAAAATGCATATTCGAAAATCCAGGACCAACGTGTAAATTCGCAAAGTGATCCAAGGGCTATACTTGTAAATCTAAAATAGTTGAAGGACCATTTTGCCATTTTTGAAATTCCAATGACTAAACATGACCATTTTAAAATCCAAGGATCAAAACCGTAATTTCTCAAAACTTTTGAAACTTTTCACCAAAGGATTAATTATGACAATTTATGATTCCAAAAGGACCTTTGGTGACTTTTCTTTAAAATAAGTGATCGTGGACTATTTTTGACAACTTTTGAAACTTGGGGACTGAAACGCCAATTATGCAAACTTAGCTCATTTTTCATCCGATTTTAAACATTTTGCATCCGAAACATATAAATGCAATTTTAAGATATTTTCGAGATTTTGATGCATTTCGAGCATTTTAAGTGTTTTGCGTCAGATTGATAAAATGATGAGTATTTACACACTCATCAATTTGAAACAATCACATGTGATTTTTGAAAATCATATGTGATTTTTCTGGGCGGAAATTTTGAAAAAAAAAAGTTTGTCGAAAATATAGAGAAGTGCATATCTATAAAAAAAAATAATTTAATTCTTGTCGCGATGGTATATTTTTTGTAGTTTAAAGATTTACCGTTTGCAAGATATGATGCTTTTAAAAAAATGGTGAATATAGTCTTTTTAATAAATTTGATCAAAAATGAATGGCTAAGATTAATTTATTGAATTTATGACAAATATAAGATCTATATTGATCTCAACTCCATGTTTGATTTATAATTCTTAGAACATGTTTGACACATAAGTATATTAAGAGATTTTAAAATATCTTAAAACTATAAGTTTAATCTAATTGGCAAACTTGTGTTTGGTTGGGGAATATTAGGGTATATTGGGGGTACTCAAATGAAGTAATTTATAATTTCACGAATTGCCAAAATGAAGAAAAATTAGAATGACCCCAAATAGGGAATAATTTTAATTTACTTGGAAAATTTTTTATAAATTTTTTTTTTCTTATTGTTTTTTTATAAACTTTTAAATAGAATATTTATGAAATTTTTTTATAAACTTTTTTTATTAATTTTTTATAAAATTTTTTTATAACTTCTTATAAACTCTTTTTATAAACTTTTTTTATGATTTTTTTATAAATTTTATTTATAAACTTTTTTTATAAATTTTTTATAAACTTTTTTTATAAATTTTTTATAAACTTTTTTATAAATATTTTTTAATTTTTTTTATAAACCTTTTTTTATAAACTTTTCTAAATTTTTTTATAAATTATTTATAAATTTTTTATAAACTTTTTTTATAAATTTTTTAAGTTACAAAAGAGGGCTTGGTAGATTTTGGTCGTTTTAATTTTCTATCAAATCAACCGTGGCTCGTAGAGGTCGTGCCACCTATCGACAGAAAGGTTTTCGAGTCTTCTTTCACTTGAAAATACTTTTAGAGTCTGAATCTTATCAAAAGTATAAATGAAACAATAATATAGATTAATGAAATTGCTTGGTCTTTGAGAAAAAGAGTGAGAACCTGAAATACCATATTAAAAGGGTGTTTGGCTAAGGTTATATAATTCACTTATGAATATTTATAACTCAAGTAAGCTCAAACTAGGTGTTTTGGACTAAGGTTATATGAGCTTAAATAAAGGATTTTAATATGCCTAAAAATGTGGTCTTTCATGTGTGTTGAGCTTATATAACATGCTCAATTACAAGTTATCATTTCACGCCCAATAACATTTGATCTATTTTACGAACCCATTTATCTTTTGGTCAGTGTATATACATACATATGGCATAGGGAACGTCGTCAATTTGAAGCATGCTCAAAATTTCTCTCTCTAATGTTTGATCATTGTGTAACAGTCATAAAACTAAGATTTTTCTGTATCATGTATGACATTGTGTAACGGTCCTACAACCATTTTCCTCTATATAATTCATGACTCTTGTATAACGGTCATAAAACCATAATTTTATTTATAATATTCGACCGTTGTGTAAGGGTCATAAAACCATTATCTTCTATATAATCCATGACTGTTGTGTAACCGTAATAGACCAAAATTTATTTTATAATATTTAACCGTTGTGTAACGGTCATAAAACCTAAGTTTCTCTATATAATGACTTCCTATGACCGATTCTTTCTCACTCACATTTTTTTTATCTCCCTACACATTATCTCAATCTTATACAATTATACTTTTGTGTTTTACATGGTCTTTCTTTCTATATGTTGATGTTATAGCTTCATCAACAAACTAGTTGAGATCATTATGTACACTACTTATCTTCAATTCAAGCTTTACATTTTTATTCCAAATAGCATCCGAAAACGTAAATCTTTCTTAGGAAAGATTATACATCCTCGGCTCAGAAAGTCTCTAAAGAAATTGGTGAAACATTAATTTTGATAGTCTTGTAGAGGTTTATACCGACCTAGTTTCACTTCGTGGTCACTATTCACTTCCCATTATCTATTTAGATATATCAGCTAATAGTATCTATGGTAACGCAGGTAGCTACCTATGATTCAAAGGTTGAGTAATGTTGTAAACATTGACTGGAATACCTCCACCTGCGTTGTTGAAGAATATACTGATTTGCTACCCGAGTAGTTTTAAAAACACTCAAATGTTCTCGCATTCAAGAAAAGGATTTTATCAGCGTAACTGCCCGCTATTGTATGCAACTATGTTCATCAGAAGATCAGAAGAAGTATTATGAACCGCATCAACAACAATGTGATGGACAGGCTCCAAAGTATATAAGAAAAGAACTATTAGATTTTTATGCTAAAGTTTATGGTTAAATAGCATGTATATAATCGTAACGTTAGCATAACATAGCAAGTTAATAACACGTTACAAATTAGTTCAAAGTCTATGGTAATTTGTAATAAAGTTGGTCTTATTGTGATAAACTTTTAAAATGATATTAGTACACAAACTTTTAACATGCTAAAGTTTACTTATAAGAGTATACTAAACATGCTTGTACCATACAGCATCTACGCAATTATCTTCACTGTGACGATTACTAATTGGATCGATCTGCGAATTTTGGTGAGACAAGACTTTCTACATAGCCAAATATAATCCTCCATTCCTCTAGATTAGATATGACATACTGAACGCTTTTGCAGAATGTTTGTTCTTCAAGATCATATGTCAACACTTGATCATGCGTTACGACCAAAAGTTTTCTGTCGGCATAAAACATTAGTGGCTTAACCTTAGGAATTATATGGAATCCACGGATTACAATCTTTGTCCAAGATTCCTTGATGCCGTACTCATTCATCAACCAAACTTCACCTTTCACATCATGGAATATGGCAAGCTTTCCACCAAACTCCACAAGTTTGCAATCAAGATCATACCAGAAGCTAACTGCATCCGTGAAACGTGTAAACAAGTCATCGGGTGGTGAGGGCACTTCACCGAATTTCTCATCCACAAAACTAAAAGCAACAACTACCGGTATATGACGGAAACCTTCCTACCAATCCAATGAATACATCCATTAACATTAACACCTGAAGACCAATCTCCATTATACTGATCATAAGGCGAATTACTCAACTTCCTCCAAGTACCTGTTAGAAACTCGAAGGCCTTTTAGGCTTATATTTGATGAAGAGGTTGTAAGTGAAATTTAGGAAGAGAGGAATACTTATGAAAGGTTTGGAATATTATTGATTGCTTATGTTTTCCTTGATTTGCTTAATTACAAATGCATCACACCGCCCTCTATTTATACTAATCCATGGAAGAGTCTAGTATCAAGATACTTCCATGGAACTCTAGATATTTCCAACATTATACATATCTATACTCTAGATACTACACAATTCTATGGATATTTTAAGGATCATTCTACATATTTCTTATAGATAGAGTGTTGGTGGTTATCTCCCAGAACAGGGTTAAGACAATCAATGACAGTAGCAATACCACTAGGTGGTTACCGGATATCACTTGGAATCGTGTGATCACTTTCCAAAGTAAAATATTCGACCCTAATGCCTAGGTATCACGAATATCTACTTGGGATAAGACCAAATGCAGTTAGAGAATTAGGCACAATTCTATAACCCTTTCGCTAATAAGTGTTTACGTTTTCTGTGTGTCTTTCATGCATATTCAGATATCCTATTTATAGGAGGTTACTCTTAGCTAGTCAAATGAAATTATGAGTATTAATCGGCCCATTAATAGCCTCATAATTATCCCCGTTATAGCCGTTAGTGGTTACATGACCAATTAAACGAGGTCATTAAGCGGTTGTAGCGCCATTTAGCAAGACTTTAACACTAGCGATACTTTCATACCATTAGCGCACTTTCACACTAGCGAAGATTTCATAGTGCTATCGGTGGATACACCGCCTGGAATCCACAAGCTTCAGTGGAAAACACAAGCTTCAGTGGAAACATCGCTTATCGCTGGAAACATCGCCATCGCTGGAAACCACAAGCAAGATTTTCCACAAGCAAGACTTTCACCGGCACTACCAATACAAACCACTACAAGAGTTAGGGTGTTCATGGACCTTATGGGTGTACACTCCGTACCTCCTAACCCATTACAAGGTGTGAACTAATCCCACAAGTGCACTAAATTTTCCAACAATCCTCCCCAAATTTAGTTCACTTCCTTTGCATGAAAAATAAACATCAAGAAAAACATGTGCATAAACGAAAATGTCCTGAGGATTGAATTTTCATCTTAGTAAATTACACCTTTCAAATATTCGAGAATCAGGGTGTTCTAAGAATTGAACCCTTCAACCCATTTGAATACCTGAAGATAAAATACACACAAGTTTTCAAACACTTAAAAGCTCCTGACACTTACATAGGTGGTTCCTCTTTATTCATGCTCCTGCCAAGCACTTTTTCAAAGAAAATTAACCATTAAGAAGTAAAGACTTCATCCTCCTTTCAGCAGGTTCCGAGCACAACCTTGGGATGTAAATAAAACATGTACTCCAAATCCATCGAATGTTTAGCTTTCCACTTTGAACTCGGCTCCCAAGTTTCCTCGGGAGGAGTTGGGTGCCCTAGCATTCAAAGGACTAAGTTGGACTTAAACCCATCCCTTTAGCGAATTTATAACCAAGTCTCTAGCCAAACCCTTCGTCAAGTGATCGCTAAGTTCATTGAGATCTAACAAACTCTATAGATACCACCCCATTCATGATAAGCTCACGAATCATGTTATGTCCGACACCTAAGTGTCTAGACTTACCATTGTACATTTGGCTATAAGCCTTAGCCAATGTAGTCGCACTATCACAACGGATAGAAATAGGTTCTATAGGTTTAGGCCACAATGGAATCTCAAGAAGCAAGTTTTTCAACCATTCACTTCTTTACCGAAATGTCAAAGCTACAAATTTGATTCCATTGTTGAAATGGTGATGCAAGTTTGCTTCTTGGATGCCCAAGAAATTGAACCTCCACCAAGTAGGAATACCCACCACCGGTAGATGAATTGTCTTTAGTGTTACCGATCCAACTTGCATCAATGTATCCTTCCAACATCGATGGGTAACCAAGATATGAGAGACTATAATCCATAGTTCTCTTCAAATACTTCAAGCCCTTTGAACCGCTTGCCGTTGATGAGCACTAGGATTACTAGTATACCGCTCAATTTTCCCACCGCAAAACCAATATCGTGTCTTGTACAAGTCATGGCATATATCAGCACCAATTACCCTAGAATACTCTAGTTGAGATACGACTTTGCCATGATTAGGCATCGACTTCTCACAAGTATCCATAGGTGTACTCACTGAGTACAATCAAAGTAATTGAATTTCCTTAGCACCTTCTCAATATAATGAGACCGAGAGATAGAAATTCTTTTACTTTCATGTTTAATCCTTATACCAAGGATAACATCGCCTCCCCATGTCTTTCATGGAGAACCTTGATGAAAAAATTCTTTGTCGTCAACTGATTTTGGTCGATAAAGATCAACATGTCATCAACATATAGGCAAATGATGACTCCTTTACCGATTCATCAAATTTGCTATATACACATTTTTCACTTGGTTAAGAACATAACCACCGGACAAAACCACTTCATCAAATTTTTGATGCCATTGCTTAGGTGCCTGTTTTAGTCCATAAAGAGACTTAATCGCTTTACACACCTTGTTTTCATTGCCGTGCAAGATGAAGCCCCGAGGTTGGTTCATATAAACCTCCTCTTCCAATTCACCATTCAAGAAGGCGTTTTCACATCCATCCGATGAATAATCGATTGTGAATAGATGCCAAAGCAATCGGCGATCTTATGGTATCGATACGAGCCACAAGGGCATAAGTATCAAAATAGTCTATCAACGACTTTTGTTTAAAGCCCGAATGACTAGTCTAGCCTTGAACTTTTCAATAGTTCCATCTACCTTCATTTTCTTCTTGAAAATCCATTTGCAACCTAAAGGTTTGCAACCGGTGGTAGATCAACCAACACCCAAGTGTTGTTCCCCATGATGGAATTCATCTCATCATTGATTGCTTCTTTCCGTAAAGCAATGTCCGGGACTTCATTGCTTCTTCAAATGTTTTGGGATCATCCTCAACAATGAAGCAATAGGAGTATTGATCGAGACCTCATCCTTGTTCCTTCAACTAAGTATAGTTGAAACTCGTGTCCAAATGACTTTGGAGTCTCGACCCTTTGCTCTTCCCGAGCACATGTTCAAAGTTGTTGAACCACAACCTCATCATGGACCACTAATGGTTCATCATCAGGGACCTCTGATACACCAGTGTCATGAGTTCCATTAGGAATCCTCATACTTGGTCTAGGGACTGATGAGAATCGATTCTCATCAAAGTTTGCATCCCATGATTCAATTATAGAGTTAACTGAAACATATTCATTATGTTCAATAACATAGAACCTAAATGCTTTGGAATGCTCAAAATCCAACAAAGATGCAATCAATGCCTCTTTCACCCAAAGTTTTCAACTTTGGATCAGG
The DNA here is from genome assembly GCA_022545495.1 of Chrysanthemum lavandulifolium. NCBI lineage: Eukaryota > Viridiplantae > Streptophyta > Magnoliopsida > Asterales > Asteraceae > Chrysanthemum > Chrysanthemum lavandulifolium. The sequence continues at coordinate 280,906,081 of CM040240.1, read as the reverse complement.
GAGTCTTACAACAGCCCTACAACCCCAAACCTTGTTCCTTTTGTTGGGAAACCTATTTAATAAATAGCAAGCTGTTAACATAGCTTCACCCTGTAACCTTGACTCGATCCGAATAGGACAACATGGAATTAACCATCTCCTTCACACCTGTTTTTCCTTTCGTAAATACCATTTCTTCGAGGAGTATAAGGGCGATCGTTTCATGGATAATACCAATAGACTAAAAGTACTGAGTATCCATGTACTCACCTCCCTATCAGTCCTTAATCTTTTGATCAAAGACCCAAGTTGTAATTCAACTTCAGTTTTAAACACTTTGAATTTATCTAATGCTTCATCCTTTGTATGTAACAAATAAACATAACAGAACCTAGAAGCATCATCAATAAACGTCACAAAGTACTTCTTATTCCCCAAAGAAGGAGTGGCATGAAAATCACACAGATCACTGTGTATCAGCTCTAGGAGCTCAGTCTCACGACTAACACACTGAAAGGGTTTCTTGGTAATCTTGGTCAACATGCAAGTTTTACACTTTTCAGTGTCCATGTCAAAAGCTGGGATTAAACCATCCCTAGACATATCTTGCATTCTTTATAATGTACATGGCCAAGTCTAGCATGCCATGTGGTCACAATATGTGGTCAAATAACAACATTGTCGTTGGTAATATTAAGCATGAACATTTAATTACATAAAACCAAAACCAATAAAACACCATTCTTAGAAAGCACAAATTTATCGACTCAATAACTTGTTTATATCCATGATTATTCAATACACTACTTGAAACCAAGTTCTTCCTTATATCGTGAACATGAATAACATTAAACAAAGTTACAATCTTTCCGAACTAAAATTAAGATCTACACAACCACCGACCATGCACCAAGGTCGTTGACTCATTTCCCATGTGAAGAATAGAACCATCATTCGGTGACTCATAAGTCTTGAACCAGCTTCTATCTTTACACACATGAACTGTTGCACCGAGGCAACCCACCACACAACATCATCATCCGCACATAAAAGATTCAGATACATATGTAACATAATAAATCGAAAAGACTTATTAAACATATTCGACCTTTCGGTGAGTTGGTCGATCCACCACTCCCCGAACCATTAGTGCTCGATCCATTGGCTTTACCACCAACTTTAACACCCTTGCAGTTCCTTTTAATGTGACCGGTCTTGCCACATTTCAAACAAGTAGGTGTTGCCTTCTTGTTAGGATCGCGCCTTGTGTTATCATGATATTTGCGTTTGCCTTTGTTGTCATTCTACGTGGTGGAGTTGTTATGCTCCACCATATTGACAACAGATGGTCCAAGAGCATTGCTACTCTTGGCTTGTCATTATCCCGCATCTGAGAGATTCCTCAATGTGCGATGATCGCCTAACTCAACCGAGTTAACTCCTCTTTCTTATGTTTCAAGGTATGCTTGAAATCTTTCCAAGAAGGAGGAGTTTGTCAATGACACAAGAGACTTTAATAGCCTCATCCATGTTCATATTGTGTTGTGTAAACCTTCCAAGTATTCCAAGAAGTTCATTGTATTGTTCCATAACCGGTCTTGAATCACTCATTTTGTAATTTGTGAAATTACTAACAAGGAACTTCTTACTTGATGCATCCTCGACCATATATTTGGCATCCAAGGAATCCACAGTTCTTTGGAAGATTCAAAGTTCTTATAAATATCAAATAGAGAATCGACATACCATTGAGAATAAGACCTCTGCATATGTAGTCATCATTCTTCCATTTGCTCCTCCTCCCGATCCGCTCCACAAGAGCATCATCACCATCATCAAGAATGGGTGTGGTTAGCACATACACCACACTCATACTGACAAGAAGAAGTGCATCTTCTTCGCCACCTCCTAAAGTCCACCCATTCAAACTTGTCCAAATTTTAGCAAAGTTTGAAGCCATGTGTTTCATTGCAAAGCAATTGCCATTGATTATCACAAATAGTTTACTTTGATTGTTGGTGGTTATCTCCCGAACATGGTTAAGACAATCAATGACGAGTAATACCACTAGGTGGTTACGGATATCACTTGGAATCGTGTGATCACTTTCCAAAGTAAACTATTTGACCCTAATGCCTGGGTATCACGAATATCTACTTGGGATAAGACCAAATGCAGTTAGAGAATTAGGCACAATTCTATAACCCTTTCGCTAATAAGTGTTTACGTTTTTGGTGTGTCTTTCATGCATATTCAGATCTCCTATTTATAGGAGGTTATTCTTAGCTAGTCAAATAGAATTATGGGTATTAATCAGCCCATTAATAGCCTCATAATTATCCCCATTATAGCCGTTAGTGGTTACATGACCAATTAAACGTGGTCATTAGCGCTTGTAAGCGCCATTTAGCGATGCTTTAACACTAGCAAGACTTTCATAGTGCTATCGGTGGATACATCGCTCGATGGAATCCACAAGCTTGATGGAAAACACAAGCTTCGGTGGAAACATCGCTATCGATGGAAACCAACTACAACAAGCGACTTTTCACAACCAATACAAACCACTACAAGAGTCGGTGTTCATGGACCTTATGGGTGTACACTCTGCACCTCCTAACCCATTACAAGGTGTGAACTAATCCCACAAGTGCACTAAATTTTCCAACATAGAGCTCTAGATTTTTCTTCCTTATGGACTTGGGCCTTTGTGGATGTTATATACTTGATTGGATCAAATCAAGTTTAATGATCCAACAATACCGCTTCTAAGGCTATAAACATGCACATACATTTCATCACGTGGAACAATACACTCACATTTTATATGATCATAAGAGATGGTGACAACCTTGTAATCATCTGTCTCAGAATCATAACCGAATCCAGTCATAAAAAACTTCGTACGGTAAACAAACTTATGCCTCGCATTTGGGAATTTCACATACTCTCTAGTAGTTAGATTTAAGACCACAAAGTTCTGAACCCCATGCTTATAAGCTGAAACTAAAGCAAGACCATTGATAGAACCATATAAATAAACATGTTCCGATTCTAAGAGACTCTTCGGTAGTGCTGACACTGCTTCATGGTTATTGACTGGAACTGAATAAAGTGAACCATCTACTATCGGCTAGAAGATGAGGTGATTTCGGTTGAGCAATTTTTGATGGGTTTTAATGAATTTGGTTTCTAAAAGTAAAGATAGCCATTCCTTTGAAACGCTTCGAAACCGCCCTAAAGATTTGACAAGAAGATGGTATAGAATGTCGATGATGATATCCTGTGGGATCGTGATGTTGCCTTCTTCACAGGCCATTGTTGTATTAGACGATAATTGTTAGCGAGATCGGTCACATTATATAGACATTAGATCATACATATAGAAAGCCCTAGTGGGTATTGGCCCGTTAGACAATTGGATAAGCCCGCTAATTATACTTATTTATTGTCTAATATATTGTTATCCTATGAGAGAACCGGATGAGAATGTTCAATAAATTTATCCACTACTACACAAACTATTTTTTTCGTACGCCCTTTTAATACGGTTACCTAAATTAGTATTGATTTTGTGGGTTTTCGTAATATGATCATGGTAATGATCATATAAAGGTTAGCAATATATAAAGGTTAGTAATGGGTTGGGTATGTCTTGGGTTATGCTAGAAACCCTTTAATTACTTTGATTTAAAATGTGTTAATTATTGTTGTGATTATGGTTTAGGAATCAAGTAAGGATGATGTAGATGAGGTTCTTGGTGAATAGCTATTAAAGCCAAGGTAAGTAACTTTGGTTATATTGTATTTAATATTCATGTTATCATATTATGTGTGGTGAATAAAGGTGTTAATTAGAAGGATTGACTAAGAATGAATGGAATTAATGGAGACTTATATAGTTGGATAAGTGTATGTTAGTAGTTGGTTATAAACTAACAAATGCAATGATTATGTGCTTGATGATATGTTAAAGTATTAGTGGTTAAAGCTTATTAATTGTTATAGTGTTATAGATGCATTTGATGTATAGTGATAGACTTGGACTAATGGTAAATGTTCATGATGCAAATATGAATTATTAATGTATTATACATGTTGCAACCCGATTGCTTACTTAGTGAAAGCTTACGTTATAGTTGTTGACGTTTTTGTAGGTTGTGTGGCTTAAGTAAAGAGTAGGATTAAGGACCTATGAATATGAAGTAGAACGTTATAGTTGCTGATCATGTTTCTGTAGGTTGTGCGACTTAAGTAAGGTGTAAGATTAAGGACCTATGAATATGAAGTAGAAGGAATAGAGGTACGTCAGTTTATGATTATGAGCTTAGTATTATATACCGAATTGAACAAGCTGAACTCCTTGAGTCACTGAATCAAAGTATTTTGGTAATGTGAAGTGTAATGATAACTTTTTATAGTTTTAAAAGCATAATTGTAGAAGTTAAAAAGCTAGTCAATGTTATATGTTATAAAATTGTGTATGAAAACGGGTCAATAGGTGGGACGCCGTCAGATCGCCGTCATTAAGGTTTTCGTCTTGGCCAAGTTATCGTTGGGACGGCGTCACCTTATGGTTGTGACACCGCCAGTCTTTAAATGGGACGTCGTCTTAGTTCTGGGTCTGGACCGTCTGAGATGAAAAGTCTTAGCGACACCCTTCTTCTTCAAAGCCTGACGCCGTCAGGTGTTATGAGCCAAAATTCCACTGAGCCGTCTGGTGCATGTTTTTATCAAATATGTAGAGAGGGACGGCGTCACCCTTTGTTTGGGACGCCATCAGATTCACTTTGAGCAGCTTGAGTGACTTCGATGTTAACTTTGTCATTTTCTTCATATATTCACTCCTTTTCGTCCAAATATGCATCATTCCAGCATTTTGCTTCCAAGAGACCTAAAAAGTGAACAAGAACGAAATTAAGCAGTAACAGATATAAAAGTAGTCGATTAAGGGCTTAAATGACCCCTTAAAAGTGTACGTTTTAAATCCTTATCAACTAGCCTGTGCGAAGGCATACATATAATATTAGAATAATTAGTTGGTTTTCAACAAACAAAAATTATAGATAGCAAAAAATCACGTGAAATATACCGGCGAGTTCTTAAACCCACTGAATCCTCTAAAACCACAATGTTCGTCTACATGGACAGGCCTTTTCGGTAATTCCTGTCTCTTCTCAGCTCGCTGGGCCTGCATAAAATTATATAACTTAATAATTAACAACGATTATCTCATCTAAATATATAACCTCAAAAAATTAACATAAAAATTTAACTTCCAATCAGGATACATTTCTTTGAGCATTTCGTCATGTCTTCAACTACGCATCCTAAGCCTTTATATGCTCACATGTGCCTTTATCATGTTTTAATGTTGCAACAATTGTCCATAAATGTATTCTGGTACATCGTCACGACTATGTTGGTTTGTAGGCTGCGGTATGAGTGGTCACTACAACAAAAGTTATCAAAATCTTTGATTATAAGCTTTTGATACAACATTCCACATGTTATCTTATGACCATCAAAAGTGGATTCAAAGACTCGCCTCCTAAAAGGAATTTCACTTTCTTCAAATTCCGACTTAAAATCTACCTTGAATCTTAACCCCGTTACGAGGCAAAATTCCTCCCTCCCAAATTGTAACTCATAGTATCCTACATGGTAAGTGAAAGGAACAACATCCGTGTCTCCCGTTCACGTTCCACTTGGGAATAACTAAAAAAATGTATTAGAATACAATTCTCTTGCATATCATCTAAATCTAGTGACCGACCAAAATATGTGCTCCTAAACAAAGCTTCCTTACGGGTCTCTTCAAATTTACTCAAAATGTAAGGAATCAACGTTAACTTACTTCTACATGTAAAATCCAACAGAAAAATCCTAAATTAACAAAAAAATAAAATCATATATCTTACTACACGTATAAATACCAAATAACCAATAATAATGGAAAAAAGTTAGTATACCTCAATTTGAGCCATGTTGAACAAAAACAAAACCAATAAACAACCGTACAATCTCCGCACCAACACCACCTCACAACCGCCATAACAAAACCACCACCGTCGCCACATAGTAACTACCGCAATCGTCACCACAACCACCTCACCACCAATACCCGCCGCAACAACACAACCACCACTACTACAACCCCCCACAATAACACCAATACCAACTCCACAACCAAAACACGTGACCACGACCACTGTTAAAACCAACGCCGCACTTTCCAACACCACCACCACCATAGTCCACCACACCTATGTATCACCACCACCACCAACACCAAATAACAACCACATCTACTACTAAAACACAACTAATAGTCTAATATTCTTATGAAAGATGAAAAATAAAATTGAATGTGAAGAAAATAAACATGCAACATCTTCTTTATAATCAATTCGTGATTGTATTGTTATCTAAATTGATTATCCGGTCATTCAAAGGGATTTCGCTTAATCCTGAGGAGTTGAATTTTTATGTTGTTCGGGTATAAGTAGGCGCGAACAAGTGAGTACGTGGTGTGTATTTTTTTGGTATAACTAGGCGCGAACAACTGGGACATTTAGGAAATAGCGAAAAACGTGGTCCTCTGCAGGACACCCATTCCTCTAATGGTCCATTTGAGTAATTTTCGCTTTCTCAAACAAGTTTTTTTCATCAAATTGTTATTTTTAATAATGTCGTTGGATTGTCAACAAGCTATTGGGAAATATGACGGTCGATTTTTTCTCATTTTATTATTGTTTTTTGTTTTCTCTATTATGACTTTGTTTTACTAAGAAAATTTTATTTTCTCACCAACCTTATGTATCACTATCAATTATACTTGTATGTTTTTATTTATACACATGATTTATTAAATCATTTGTATGTAATTTCAAGGAAGACTATGAATCTCTATATGATGTTAATGCATTTGGTTCTTTAATGAAGTGGCTGGTTGAAATGTTGGGTAAATAAAAAGTTATAAAAAAGATGATAAGAAAGTTGGGGAGAGAAATTGACTTACAAATTAAAATAGAGTCGTATTTTGGTATTTACAAATTTGAAACAGTTTCTGTAAAGAGTTCATTTTGAAGGCACACATAACCTAAAAGGTGCATATATACACAACTTGCATCAAAATTTCTTTTATATATATATATATATATATATATATATATATATATATATATATATATATATATATATATATATATATAGGGTAGGTTCTTTTCAGAACCAAGAAAAGGTCGAGAACTGCGAGAACTAGCATCAACCAATCATATTTTTTTGGATATTTATTTTAATTATTTAACTCAAAAGGGTATAATAGTAAAATTATATATTTTTATTTCTTTTTTATTTTTTAAAATAAAAAACGTTTTTTTAGTTCCTACAATTTTGGATTTTTTTTATTTTTTATTTTATTTTTTTTTTGAATTTTTTAAATAATTTTTTTTTCCTTAAATTTTAGGATTTTCTTATTTTTCATTGTACATGTTTAAAAATACATTATATGCATATGTGTTTTGTAAAAAAAAAATGTTAACTACTAACTACATTATAACCATTGTACTTTTCGTTTATGCATATGTGTTTTGTATATATACATGTATCTTTAAAAAATATAAATACAAACAACAAAACTTTAACAATAGATTTATAAAATTTCAAAATTTACAAATTGTATTACTATAGTGATATGATATTCAACATTATCACAAACGCCATATTTACACTTGTATTCAATTTTATTACAAAATATACGGCGCGCACATGTGCATAATCCGATGTCTTTAACAATTGGTTCATCTTTTAAGCATGCACATGTATTCCTCGCGTAGTTAAAGAATCCATGAAATCTGCACATGTGTTTTGAATCCTTGTGCACATGTGTTTTTATCGTATCGTTCATCTTAAATTATACAAGTATGTGCCGACATCTACAACGTCAAGTAACCTGCCACCATCATTGACATAACCAAGTTTACTTATATAAGATGAACGAGACGATAAATATTTATGGCATGTTACCGGAATCTAATTATAACCATCCTTGTGCACATGCTTTTCAATTCCGAGAAGGCAACGTCATCTTAAACCATCCTTGTGCACATGCACATGCTTTTCAATTCCGGAATCTAATTTAAGATGAACGAGAAGGCAACGTCAAGTAAATATTTATAACCATCCTTGTGCACATGCTTTTCAATTCCGGTGAGATAATGTTGAAAAGCATGATAGTGAGGCCATTGTGATCTGAATATTTCCGGCCACTAATTGTTGAAGACATAAATATTTATGGTTATGTGATGGTGATAAGAAAGAACATAGAGAATTTCATTCTTAGTTTTATGTGTAACCTCCAGATCCTTAAAATTAGGATGGTTACTATGGATTTGGTCCTATTAAAAGCATTTACTGGTATTAATTTTTAAATACGAATTTCCATGATTGCCCCTCATCCAATTAAAACATATCAGAGGAAGTTGGAATTAATTACAAGCATGCCACTTTCAATTTCATCCATTGATTGGTTTGATCAATCTGTTTAAATGTTGCCATCGCAGCGGCGGCAATTTTCTTTGGTTTCAAAATAACCTTCACTATATATATATATATATATATATATATATATATATATATATATATATATATATATATATATATATATATATATAGGGAGGGTTAATGTGAAAGCTTTCTTAAAGTTATAAAAGTAAGAAATAATTTGGACCATTGGATCATTATATTAAGATTAAATGACATTAATTATTTATAAGTGGCATAATTGTAATTAACTTTAATTGTAAGGGTTAAATTCTGGTCAACCTTTTCCATTGGTTTTTTTCTAATGCAATTTTTAAATAATTTTTCCATAATTGTAATTAACTCATGCAATTTTTTTTTCTGCCATTATTATTCTTATTTTTTTTTCTACGTGTACAATCTTTTAAAATTTTCGTGGATTTTTTAATACAAAAACTGGTCCACATTTTTGATACATTAACCTATTCCACAAATCATATATTAAATATATTAAATGTATCACTAAACAAAACTATAAATTATTAAATACATCTATGTATAACAGCAGCAGATTCCGGTACACCAAAATTATTTTGCCCAGAATCGTTGATATATAAAATTTGACAAAATTTATTCCATACATCAAATATACAACTTCAAAATACGGAATAATTGATACACCAAGTACACAAAACTAAACCGACCAACAACAGATTCCGGTACCGGAATCTGTGAGTTTTACCCATAATCAGATACATAAACACATCAGATACATATATAGATCTGTGTATCAAAAACCTATCGAAACCGAACAGATACATAAACACATCTATGTACCAATAACCTATCGATACCTAACAGCAGCAGATTCCGGTTCACCGGAATCCGTGCATTTTACCCAGAATTCGATATACAAATCTGTTACAAATCCGTGCATTTTCCACCATCTTGTATACCAATCCTACCGATACACAATTACATTGGACTATATAAAATCTGTTAAACAATCAAATCCCATCTGATAAACTTGATTCACAGATTGAAGCTAAACGGCACCAGATTCCGGTACATCGAATATATCGTGGTTCACAGGAAAAATGATATATCGTGCTACATGGAATATATCATGACAACAGCTTATGTGGGTATCACCTGTTATATCGTTGTTTCGGAAAAGAAGCTTATGACAACAGATTCCGATACACTGATAGATCCACGATGGACACAATCGACTTGAGTCCCAGAATACGTGGTACGGCTAGGGTTTCAACCCCAAAAACCTTATTCAAAACTTACAACTTTTCATCCTTAAACAACACCACCAACAACCACAAACATCTTTTCTATCCTAATCATATCTCCAAAATTATAACCTCTTCAAACAAACAACTAACTACATCAAGATTCGAACACAAAATAGATCTGGTTTAAAAAGACAACACATGAGATATGGTGGTTTATAGTTCCGGTGATATGGGTGGGAGGAGAGCAGATTCAGTTCAAGACCCACATACACAACAAATCTTGGTTATATTTTTCTTGGTTATTTGACGATGGCTAAAGGTCTCGGGGGTTTCAAACCCGACAGTGGTAATGTTTGAAAACAGATCTCGACAGTGATTTAGATTTCACTGGCCGGTTTGTGTTATTTTCATTTCACCAGTGGTTTTTGGATATGGCTGGTGCAATAAGAGAGAAAGAGGATATTAATTTTATAGTGGGATGGGATATGGCAGTGGTGGTAAAAAGGGGCGGCATAATATTGTATTTGGGGTTAGGGTTGTGCTAGAAAAAAAGATGGGAGGAAGACATGAAGGAAAGATAGGTGGGAAGTAATAGATGGAGGGATGAGGGGTTAAATATTACGTATTTATGTTTAGATGTATAATACCTAGATTACCCTTTTAGCTATATATTTAATTTTCAGTTTATTTAATACTTAAATTCCACTTGTCAAGCATTCATTGGTTCTTACTTTTAAAACTTTAAGAAAGTTCTCATTTGATCTCAAATATATATATATATATATATATATATATATATATATATATATACTAGATTTGCCTCGATGGATTGAGACGTGATTTATAATTATTTGTTTGTTGTTTTTGTTAAGCGAAATACATTTTTAGAATTGTCAAACAATATTACAAAACAATTGTTTATTTGGTTTTTACTTTTTTTTTTTTAGAATTATAAATAATTGTATGGTTTGCGTGGATGTAAATTATAAAGACGTACAAACTATAAGTAACTAAGTTTAGTGCAATACATATAAAAGATAATAAAACAATTAAATAATATACGTATACCGGCTTTTGTTGAAACAAACCAACATGGGACAATGTTTGGCCTTAACTTTTATTAATCGTCATAGCGAAATAAAAAAATGGGTGATCATTTTATTCATATACAAAATTAAATTTCTTTGTACACGACATTTGTTGTGAAGTTCGTGTATTAATCGTCTTTGTCACAACAAAGAATCTTAAAACCTTTTTTCGTCTTAACTCTTGAAAGACCAACATGAAGTTGTCCAGTCTTTGTACCAAACTTGTGATAATGTTTGAGAGCCAAATATATACAGAGTTTTCTATAGACATGAAGTAAATATTGAGTACAAATAACATCTATAATGCAGTAGTATTTTTTTGTTGAAAATTTCAAACACTTGGTGAACCAATTCAATATTCATCGATAATCAATATGTTACAAAATATTATTAGAACATTTTTTTGCCAAAAAGAGCTTAAATTTTGTTAGTTTCTATCTTTTTAGTGCTGGGAGGAAGAGGTACATCAAAACCATTGACTCTTGGGAAGGTCTGTCATCAATGGGTGCAGTAGTAGCTACCATGTTTTCAAGTTTGGCTTCATCTGAAGGAGCCATGACCACCATGTGTTGGTAGGCATACCATGTAAGTGATGCCAAATGCTACACAATATGTGATCAAACCAAACCAACTCTATCCATGACGAACCGAACACATAGCTTTTGTAGATCAACATCATGCACCACTTCAATGTAATGAACTATACTTGTCAGTTATCAGGTATCAATTATAAGATTTCAATAAAATTGGAAAGCAAGTACTAACTTGATCATAAACTCGTTAAGATAACTATATGCGATTGTCAAACTAACCTTGTGAGTGACTAGCCACCATTCTTTTTATTACCTAGCCACTATCTAAGAAGTAACAGCATCTTGTCAACCTTGTTTCATGTGAGTCATTATCACAGACCATGTACTCAATTTTTCAACCGAATTATCTATTAAATTCCTAAGCGAGAGCTTCTTTTTTGTTAATTCGACATCTACAAAGTCTCCAAATGATGGTTTGTACTTTGTGGGTTCAAAGAGGAAAACAAAAGAATGTGACACTTTGGATGTAACAACCTCCATTAATACCAAAAGCATTAGAACTACATGAGAAAACAAAAATAAGTATATGAAAGCTTGAGGAAGCAGAAGAGAACGACACATTAGATGCTATGCTTGTGGAGTAACACTTCATAGGTTCTTGAATAACGATAAGGCTATAAAACCATGAGCATAATGAATTTCATTAAATATAAATTTTATAAAAAACCTTAAGGCAGAGAACGGGTGAGTAAGTGGACTTCTAAATATGCGCGTGAACACAGTGTTAACAGCTTTATTTGTTTAATTTGTTTTAATAAATTATAATAAAATGATTTTAGGTATAAATGTATTACTTTTATCCGCGTCATCCATTTTAAAAGAACTTAAATGAGCAACCATGTGTATGCAAGTATGCAACTGTATAAACAATGATAGACATGAAAATCACCTATCTTTATTCGATTTGAAACAAGAAAATCAGATTGAAGTGATACGTACATAAACATAAAATGAATGTGATAAATTATTGAATTAATATAAACAGAAGCATAGGATATTGAGTCAAACCTGATTCTTAATTGATGAGTTGATTGCTTTTAATGATGAGATTACGAAAACGTCAAGTGAAAGCGTGAAACTTAGCCATGCTTGTACCTAAAATTATCAAGATTAGGAACATAAAAACGCATACCCAGTTTGACTCGTATGAAAATAACATGTTCAACCTATACTCATTTTGGCCATTTACAATAAACTTGATACCGCAGTACCACAACAAATCATTTAAATTTTAAAACCACTACCATGGGCAAACTTACGTTTTGGTATGCATAATCTCAAAAGTCATATATAGCCATATAATCATTGAATAAAAACACCTCTAGCATTTACATCATCATTTGTTGTATCCACCTACTTCTATATCTTTCCGAACGACCATTTCGACCATCAAAATCCCATGAGTATCGTAGCGGTGTCTTCCTTTTTAAAAATGATCCTACTTTGCTTCTCATTCTTTATCTTTCTTTTTGTAGAATATTTCCTTTACCTCATTATGTTTCACCATCCATATCATCCTCATGTGAAATATACGATTGAACTCCATACCATGAGAAATTACCTGTCAGTAACGTAAGTACCTACTTATTTATACTAAAGTAAAGACATGAGAATATTCGTTGTTTCTGGACAATGTACCCAGAAAAAAATAATATTCTAATACCATGCACACGGCTAAGTTATACACCAAAATCCATCTTTAAAATGCTTAGGTGAGTTGTGACTGAGATATGGTCAAAAAAAAGATTCCATCATATATATAAAGCAATCAAAATGTCATAATAAACTATTAAAACATATTTTCCCACCATGATGAATACATCTCATACTATAAAAGTTCTGACTCGACAATGATCATTAAGGATATTGTTTTATCTATTACGGGTTGGACAGGTAAATCAATAATTAGTTTACTTTAGAAATCATTTCATAAATGAATTTTTATATTGTTTTTGACACTAAAACACATATCCGGTTTCAAACAAACCAAAGAATTACATATTTTGATCCAAACCATTTAGACCTGTTATCTAACCAAACTGACAACAAACTGAAAAATACATACAAATGAAAAAGCCGTAGCTTTTTTAAGTTTTTTATGTGGTAGTTCATCGATATATTGCCCACTTTTGACATTAACAGGTTCATTTGCCATGACACTGTGTAGACCATAATGTAGATGTCAGTTACAACCAATCCTTCAATTATCGCTGTGATGTGTAGCAATAAAAGTCACAACTAAACTGTCAATTCATTACGGATTGTCAGAATAGGCATAGTTCATCACCTCTACAAAACGATTTTAAGAAAACTAAAGATTTTCGTGATGCAGTGAACTGATGATTAGTGATATGAGTTCGTATCCGTCTTTAAATAACTGAGATGCAACGCTGATGAAATCTTGTACTCAAGGCTACCACATACTTGAAGACTTGCTGAACCTGGGAATAAGGATCATGGTAGGAATATTTAAGAATGTCACATTTTTTAAGTATCGACTCCATTAGCGCATCACCATGTTGAGATTCTTGTGGAGCTCTCAATTCTTCCTGCAAACAAATAGTGTATTAGATAAGAGTAAAATGGTAAGCTTAGCTACCCTATTTATGACAGCAGATAGCACACGCAAAACCCCCCATTTAGGACAGCAAAATCAGGCCCTTAAACCTTATTTAATACATGATATAGCATGTGCAAATGACCTATTTGCGAGAGCAAAAAGGCTTAACTGAATACCCCATTTATGACATCACATAGCACACGCAAAAAGGCCAGAATACATGGGCATAAATCAATTGGTTGACGCTTCAAGTCACACTAAACTAATGTGCTAATTTATAGTGGGATGTGAGTTTCTGGTTTAAGATTCTTCCAGCGAAGGATGAGACCTTTAATGGAATAATCCCTTCATTAAGATATTTGATATCAGTTGTTATTAAAATATGGGTAAAAAAACTCATAGAATCTACATAGCATCTCATCTCTATGTTGTTTTGTAAGATCATGATGAGCTAATGACACTTGGTAGTCATACTCGTTGACGATTGAATCCTGCAACATATCCGCGAGTTCAACTGTGGGGACAAATATAATCACCTGCTTGTCCATCATCCCTAATTCAATTATTTTTTTCTTGGTGACCTCAATCTTCAATTACTCGTCAGGTAAATTCACTTTAAACCGCATGACACGATCCATAGACAAATATTCTATCTTCACAAACTGCTGCATATAGTTACGAAATTTTCGATTGACAAAGTGCTTGTGATGGCGTATCTCAATATATACCCAATGATCCAGTAAAATTAACACAACTAATAAACATTAATGAGAACTTATACATAAAAAGAGAAATCACCATGTTCACTGCCTTTAGCATTGTTATCTTTTTCTGAACCCAACGTAGGGAAATCACCAGAACTCAAAGAGAAATCATTAGCCTTGGAGGGTATTGACTGCACAAAAGAGGGAGACTGTTTAATAATCATGAGTTATGTTTCACCTTGTACTTGTGAATGACCATGGAAGCAAAAGACAAGCACCCGGAAAAATGAGCATATCTGTTATATAGTTATATGGGGAAAAATGGCATCAGCGTAATAACTTACCAGCCTATCCGCATTACCATTGGGACCCCACGCCATTGAATTTTCATATACAGGCTCAGCAAAACGGGATAAGCTTGAGCTGCCTGGTCTTGTCTCTGCACTGAGTGGATGTGATGTTAGTGATGACTGGTTCGATGTTAGTACCCCCGAAGCTGATGAAGGCCTAGAATTTGGGCCCCATGTACTGGCAGAAGGCTCTTGTCTGTCGCTGCCAGCAGTAGATGGTCGACTCAGGCCACCACCCGATGAAGGACGGCCACTGGGATGATGTGGTGATGTTACTTGACGTTGAAAGCCAACGGTAAGTACTCAGAGAGTGTATATCGCTAGTGATGTCAGCATCTTTATTTACTGAACCATTTTTTATTGCTATATCATGGGAATAACTTATAGTAGTTTCCACCCTTAAAATTTTGTATACATTTCCGAATACGCCACATCCACTCCCCTGTATACCCTGTCACGCAGGAAGGTAAAATAAGAAAATCCCAAAGAATGATACCTGAGCAGAGACTGTATATGTGGTGAGATATCACGTTGAGGGTCTTGGATGTTTTTTTTTAGATATTACTTGAACCAAGTTGAATAAAAGAAACCACCTGGTGCTATGATCAGTGGCTTAGATTTGGTAGAGTTGTAAAGACGGCGCAACATCTCGCTGAGGGTCTTTGCGTCACATGCATACTGTAATGTTGTTATACTTTCTCCAATTCCATTTACATTCATACTAATTTCCTCCAAGAAACTAACTTATTAATTATGATGGTATATTCAACCCTAACAATGGCTAATACATTAAAACTCAAAAATTTAGTGTGTTGCTTGTGCCCATTCAACACCTAATCAATTTGGAACCCTAGTGCTGCAAAAAGTTTGAAACAAATGAAAACACAGACTTCAATTCTAATAGCTAAAGTCGCAAAAATTTACCTCGTGGCGGACACTAATATCAGCAACAGCTACATTAGGCACCAGATGACTCGCTTTAATACAAAACAATAACGACATTCAAAACTTCTAAATACTACAAAGAGCTGAATAATGAAGTGGACGTATACTTACGAATGTAGTTACTACTTTCTCCACCAACAGTGGTTGGATCAAATGGTATGCCGTGTCGCACCTGATCATTGAGATGGCAACCACACAAATTATAAAGTGTAATTAAAGGTTAGTTATCATGTCATATTAAACCGAAATTAAGCAAAAGAATTGAATGACTTCTTACCAACAAACTTCCAAACACCCCAAGGATTTGACGTTGATGATGATGGTCGACTGCCCCAGCGAAGGCTACCCCTGTTAATAACACACATGGGTATCAATTTCACATAAGAGAGGAAGCACCAACAGAATAGCCGAAATAAAAAGTAAAACTTTAATAAATTTCAAATAGAGAACTCAAAATGCGTACTTAAAGTAAGCAGTTTAGATAAGCAATTCCAAACACCCTCAACACTTTTAATCAAGTGCTTTAGAACTTAGAGCTAGTTCATTTTTAATACCATTTGAATCTGAAATTTCAAAACTTTATCCGTCTCCTTTAAACCTAAGTTTTGAAATTTTACCCGGTTTACCTGTTAGCGATAAGACATATACCTAATAAGCAAACCATAAGTTAACGGGTCAAGATTGTTACCTACAATCTGTATTCTTTGATCAAAAAAGCGTATCTAATAAAAGTGATCATTAGACACTCTTCATTAACTTGCCCAGGTATGAATAATACACTAAACATAACTAATCATCCTCATGTTTAATTAAAATGACTTGTCTAATCATCCTAATCAGTAATTTACCGAAAGCTGATAAGATGCTTTGAAAAACATCATCTAATCTCAAACTCATCATCCAATCATGCATTCACGTAACGGTTTAAAAATCAATATTTTGAACATACCTCACTTGAAACACAATATATATCCAGGCAACAAATACTCTCAATATGATTAAACATGATGCACCAATGAAGTACCTTCTTAGTGCACTCCATTGAAGATGAGATTAAGCTATTCACGTGTGAACCTGTGACCCGTGCCGAATCGAGTGACTTAGGTTGACTCAAGCTCATATTTTTCACAGGGTCTGGGAGCTCAATATTATTGGGATAAAGCTTTAGGTATAAATAATTATGTGGTTCCGTTGTCTGTAATAGTGAAGGACTACCTGAGCATGTTACAGCCGTCATGCCTGACAAGGTCTGCCCCAACCCATGGGCTTGCGTTTAACTGCACTGGCCCTTATGTGAACCTGTAAAGTGCACCACCTGAATCAATCACACCAATAATAAGCTTGTTAGAATCTACTCCTAAGAATCTCCATGAATTAGTTGTATGCAACATCAATAATTCTTAGAGAATATCCTCTAAGAGTAATATGTTAGATTTAAAGATGTATCTAACAAATTTATAAGATTTAAAGATAACTTAACCTGAATTCATTATAGTTTTTTTATTTTCCTCCTGTTCCTTCTTGGATGAATTAGTTTCATTGCTTTTAAAAGCCTTTGTGAAGATCTTTGTGCCTGCATTTAAAATTCAAAATTAATTAAATGTCTTCAAATAAAATAAATTTTAAAAATGCTTACATGGCAACAATATGATGACATGGCTAATAATGAATTCTTGGGCAATGAGGTGGCGTTTACGTGGCATTTCTACTATATATATATATATATATATATATATATATATATATATATATATATATATATATATATATATATATATATATATATATATATATATATATATATATATATATATATATATATATATATATATATATATATATATATATATATATAAATCGGTATTCTATGTTGAGAAATTGGTATAAAAATGTGCGAAATGATGAAATTAACCTTTGAGAAAAATATAAGAATTAAATGTTTTTTTTCTTTCTTCTTAATGTCTAGTTTTATGATTACAAGTATTAATTAATACTAAATTAAGTTTCATAATAGTATATATCAATGAAATTGCTTGATCCTTAAGAAAAAGAGTGAGAACCTAAAATGTCATATTAAAGGGGTGTTTGGCTAAGGTTATATAATTGACTTATGAGCCTTTATATATGACTCAAATAAGCTCAAACCAAGTGTTTGACTAACCTTATATGAGTTACTTTATGAGCTTATATAAAAAGATTTTGATATGCCTAAAAAATGTGAGTTTTCAAGCGTGTTGAGCTAATATAACATGCTCAATTATAAATTATCATTTTACCCTCAATAATATTTGATCTAAGGTCCATATATTCTTAACCCATTTCTCGTTTGGTCATTATATATACTCTCTGTCTCAATTATAAATTATCATTTTACCCTCAATAATTTTTAGTATTTCTTATTCAACTTTGACCTTAAGTATTTTTATATTTTTATTTGTGTTATATAATACTTGAAGCAAAATATATAAATGGATTTGATTTTAAAAGTATTTTCATTGATATAATTTTCATAAAGTATTATATAGCAAAAAAAGAAAAAAAATCAATGTTGAATAAGTAAGACTTTAAATGTCAAACGGTGACTATAATTTTGAGACGGAGGGAGTATATAAATATGGCGTAGGGAATTTTGTCGTTTTTTAAAATGCTCAAAATTTCTCTTTATAATGTTTGATCGATGTGTAACGGTCATAAAATCAAAATTTCTCTATATAATGCATGACATTGTGTAACGGTCATAAATCCATTTTCCTCTATATAATTCATGACTGTTGTGTAACGGTCATAAAACCAAAATAATTCTTTATAATATCAGACGTTGCGTAACGGTCATAAAACCTTAATTTCTCTATATAATGACTTTCTATGAACGATTCTTTCTCGCTCACAATTGTTTTATCTCCCTACACATTATTTCAATCTCACACCATTATACTTTTGTGTTTTAATTACATGGTCTTTCTTTCTTTTTGTTGATGTTGTGTTTTCATCAACAAATTAGCTCATATCATTATGTACACTACTTATCTTCTGTTCAAGCTTTTTATTTTTATTCCAAATATCATCCGGAAACATAACTCTTTCTTAGGAAAGATTATACATTCTTGGCTCAGAAAGTCTCTAAAGAAATTGGTGAAACCTTCAGTCCCCACTCGTGATGCTTGGCGTGAATATGCTTTAAGAAAGGTAATCTTACTAGTTTTAGCATGCTCCAAGCTCATTTAATGATTTTGATTTATTATTCATAAAACGTTTGCTGATTTGGAGTTTTTCAATGTGCTGTCCAGGTTCAGAAATTGAAGGAAGAATACTTTAACGAACTTCTTAATATTCATCAAAGTACCATACAATCCCACATTAAGGTCCAACTTAATAACACCAAATTTCAAAAACAAAGACAAACACTAGCAATTTCTTCATTTATTAATTATTAAGGTGTGATCATTTTTCCTTGCAGGTAACAACTTTTGAAGAATTAGATAATTACGAAAAAGTCAGAGTGTTTTTAGAATCCATGATGATGTTCATGAACATCTCTTCGGTTAATGAACTTCCCAGAGATGATCATATGGTCTACGAACAAGTCAGATTGTTTTGGTTTAATGGGTTTATTTACAACATGTTATTGTTTTGTGTAGCAAGAAATAAATGGGTTTTATTTATAACATGTAGGTGTCACCATTTATTTTCAATTACTAGAGGTTTGAAATTTGAAGTTAAAGCTTTTCTAGATACACTTAACTATGAAAACATATCTATTCATATATGACATATATATCAGCTAATAGTACCTATATAGTTACGCAGGTGGCTACACTTATACTCAACCGAATCTTCAACCAACAAGTAGGGAAGACTTACATTGGGTCGATTGTAGAAAGATTTATTGTTGTGACAAAGGCTTTGGAGAAAATAATGGTTGATGAGTTTACAGGAATACCTCCACCTGCGTTGTTAAAGAATATACTGACTTGCTACCTTCGAATCAGAGACTCGAGGTTATGCCGGTAAACATTAGCGCGCATCTATAACTTTATTCTTATAGTATATACAGTAGTTTTTAAAAACTTGGTTGAAAAAATGCAGGTGTTGTGAAGTATTGCAGAGATGCTACCCTCTGCAGTTAAATCTTTGATAGTCTTGTAGAGGTTTATACCGACCTAGTTTCACAGCTCTATGATACAAAGGTTGAGTAACGAAACATTGACCCGAAAACACTCAGATGTTCTCGTTCAAGAAAACAATTTTATCAAGCAGAAATCCGCTATTGTATGCAACTATGTTCATCAGAAGATCAGAAGAAGTATTATGAACCGCATCAACAATAATGTGATGGACAGGCTCCATAGTATATAAGAAAAGAACTATCAGATTTTTATGCAAAAGTTTATGGTTAATTAGCATCTATATAATCGTAACACTAGCTTAACATAGCAAGTTAATAACACGAATTAGTTCCGATTCTATGGTGATGACCTTTGTAATAAAGTTGGTCTTATTGTGATAAACTTTTTAAAATGATATTAGTACCCAAACACACCCAAAGTAGTAATTAGTAGACTAGAAGTGACAATTACCTAATGATAAATTGATCAACTCAAAACAAATTGTTCAATGCAAACTTATAAGAGTATACTAAACATGCTTGAACCATACATGCATCTACGCAATTATCTTCGCTTTTGACGATTACTAATTGGATCGATCTGCGAATTTTGGTAAGAAAAGACTTTCTACATATCTAGATATAATCCTCCATTCTTTTAGACTAGATATAACGTCAACACTTTTACCGAATGTTTGTTCTTCAAGATCATATGTCAACACTTGATCGTGCATTACAACCAAAAGTTTTCCGTCGGAAAAAATCATTAGTGGCTTAACCTTAGGAATTTTATCGAATCCACGGATTACAATCTTTGTCCAAGATTCCTTGACTCCGTACTCATTCAACCAAACTTTACCTTTAACATCATGGAATATAGCAAGCTTTTCACCAACCTCCACAAGTTTGCAGTCAAGATCACACGAGAGACTAATTGTCGCATCCACAAAACATGTAAACAAGTCATCGGGTGGTGCGGGCACTTCACTGAATTTCTCATCCGCAAAACTAAAAGCAACAACTATCGGTATATGATCAGAATCCTTCCTAGCACCTGAAGATCGATCTTCATAATACAGATCATAAGGCGAATTACTCAACTTCCTCCAAGTACCGCTTCTAAGGCTATAAACATGCACATACATTTCATCTCGTGGAACAATAGACTCACATTTTATATGATAGTAAGAGATGGTGACAACCTTGTAATCATCTGTCTCAAAATCACAACCGAAGCCAGTCATAAAAAACTTAGAACGGTAAACAAACTTATCCCCGACATTTCGGAATTCCACATACTCTCTAGTAGTTAGATTTAAAACCACAAAGTTCTCATAAGCTGAAACTAAAACAAGCCCATTGATAGAGCCTTTTAAATAAACAGAAACCGATTCTAAGGGATGCTTCGGTAGTGTTGATACTGCTTCATGGTTATTAGCGGGAATTCAGTAATATGAACCTCTTACTCTCCGCCTGAAGACGAGGTGCTTTTGGTTGAGAGATTTTTGATGGGTTTTAATGAATCCGTGTTCTGAAAGTAAAGATAGCCATTCCTTTGAAACACATCAAAACCGGCCTAAAGATTTGGCAGGAAGACGGTATAGAATGTCGATGATGATATCCTTTGGGATCGTGATGTCGCTTTCTTCACACGCCATTCGCGTTTTTTTAATTCACGTTTTTTTAATTCGCGTTTTTTCTTCGCTTTCATCTTTTTTCATACGTCTTCATACGTTTTCATCTGCTTTCGTTCGTTTTCGTCCGTTTTCATACATTTTCACCCGTTTCCATACGTTTTCGTCCGTTTTCATACGTTTTCGTCCGTTTTAGTTCATTTTCATACCTTTTTGTCCGTTTCCGTTCGTTTTCATTAGTTTTCTTTCATTTTCGTCTATTTTCATACGTTTTCATTCGTTTTCAGACGTGTTTTTACACTTTCATACGTTTTTGTCTGTTTTCATACGTTTTCGTCCGTTTTCATAAGTTTTTGACTATCACAAGTTATATTATGTGATATTCAGAATATCACTTTGTGATATGATATTCTGAATATCACTTGTGATTTTCTAGATATGAATATTACTTGTGATTTTCATGTTACAAAATACTAGTAGAAAATCACTTGTGATATTCAAATAATTACTTGTGACATTCAGAATATCACAAATCACAAGTGATATTCTAAATATCACTTGTGATATTCTAAATATCACAAATGATATTTTGAATATCACAAATGATACTGAATATCAGAGAATATCCCTTGTGATATTCGGAAACATGTATGAAAACGTCTTAAAATGGCCGAAAACATTTAAAAACGGACAAAAACGTAAGAAAACTGGACGAAAATGTATGAAAGCGTAAAAACACGTATGAAAAATGTGACAAACCGTGACTTTTCAGTCTTTTATTTTAATGGTACTACTATCTAAAAATGTTATTTTTTTTTATATAATTAAAATTCAAAAACGAGAGGGTATCTCGTGATTGCAGAAAAACACAGCGCCGCACGCATACCGACACCGACTTAGTTACGGCAAAACATTTATAATCTAATTCCAACATAATAATGATACCTTAGTATCACGCTCGTGATAACGTTTCCAGAAATATATTTTTCATATTATACGCATACCGGAAAGTAACATTTACATGAAATCACGACATAACAGGAGTAGAGTTGATACAATGTCTAATAATAAAACAAAAAACAACAATAATAAAACTAACATAAATCCACCACTACGCCCCATCCTTTTCATCTTTTCTTTTGTGCTTTTCCTTTTCGCCTTCCCCACACCCCAAATCATCAGAATAGTATTGTTCTTCCTCCTTTTGAGTCAAACCCAAAAGTTACCTCTACCTTCCTTCCCCAAATGGACATCTATTTCACCTAGGCCATCACCATCTACATTGAGGGGCGGCGGTGGAAAGAGACGTGAACCAAGAAGATGATCACACAACCATCAAGATGAGAAAGAGAGGACCCAAGACTTCCTTTTTTATCTCTATAAATAGAAGGCTTTATCATAGGTGTTAACGCACTTTTCACACTCATACACAAAAAATTATGGTTCATAGTAATTAGGGGTTTTCAAATTGAGTTGGGGTTTCGTTAATTAATGATGTAAATAGATAAATTGAAGTGTTAATTGTCCAAGAAAGCCAGTGACTCAATTTTATTGTGTTTCGATCCTCACTTCCAATCAACGTCACCAAAATCCTTGTAAGGGGTTTGATTCTTTACATCTTGCGTTTTCCTTGATTTTTATTTTTGATAAATCTGTCAATTGTTATTATGTCTGCACGTGAAAAATGATGTTTGGACTTAACATATGATCGACACACTTAAATGTGAATAATAAGTTTTTGTTGTTGGCTAAATATGCAATAACGCTTTGAACAACGGTAAAGTATAAAATCAACAAAATCTAACATCCAGAAGTGACAGTCTTTAGTTCCAGAAAACAACAAAAGAAACACCTCAATTCCGGTCATTCCATTGTATATTGCCCTAATGTGACTAAAGAGCTTTCTAAGAAAAAATAATGAAAAGACTATAACTACATTGGTTTATCGGCCTGTCTCCACGCAATGGTGCTGGAACGTCAAATAAACCAGCTAATGGGGTCTCGACCTCAAATAATAATAATATGGCATAAAATGTGAACAAGAAGGGACCTATGATTTCTGATGATATTAACCTTGTATCACTTAGGAATTCATTTGCAGCAACACTGAATGAAGACGACAAGGTTTTAGATAATGTGGAATCTTCCAAGGTCGAAAATGATGGTAAGGGTGAGAAGTCAATTGAAAGGGTTGTCGAAGAAAGTGATAGTGATGAGGAAGACGTGTATAATGAAATTGCTAACTTTATGGTTTCAAAAAACTCGAAAGGAGTAAGTGGTATTGGGAACCAGAATTTATATGAGCGTCGGAAGGAGGATTATGATTATGACTCATATGATGATTATGATCGTGATGATTTAACGGAAGAGCAATTGAGATTCTGTGATGCGCTTGATATAAATCTTCGCGGTCAATTTAGACGATAGTTTATATTTTATCTTGAGTCAAATGTATTCTAATGAGTAGTCGTTTGATTTCTTTTTATAGGAATAGTAGTGCCTTGTTATGTTAGCTTTACCGCTTAACCTTTTTTTTGGAGTAATCTATTCACCGACTGTAAAAATCTTTTACCCAAAAAAACAATTCCAAGTCATTCGGAGTCTTGTTCAACGTTTTCGCGCACATCATTGTGTTGTTGATGTCTCGGCTAGCACAAAAAAGAAAAAAAAAATACAAAAAAATAAAATAAAATAACAATAAAAAAGACCAACTTAATCCACAAAAGGCGTGAATTGGCGGAAACACCCTGACCTCGGGTACCTTTTGATACCAGCCATTGTCTACTCGACAAGGAATAGCTCTGGCAAGAAAAGATTAACTCGATTCACATAGTTTACAGGTTTAAAAAGTCGACCCCACTTTTGATCTATTGGATCACATCCAAAAAAGGTGTGAATTGACGGAAACACCTTGACCTCGGGCACCTTTTGACACCAGCCATTGTCTACCCGACAAGGAATAGCTCTGGCAAGAAAAGATTAACTCGATTCGCATAGTTTACAGGTTTAAAAAGTCGACCCCACTTTTGATCTATTGGATCACTGATCCGAAAAATTGTTTTATGATCCTTTTTTTGGTTTTGTCCCTCTAGAGTCACTTTATTTTGTTTACCCACAAATCAATGCTTATAAAGGGACAAATCCACACCATCCATCTAGTGTGGGGATTAACCTAAGATTTAAAAGGTAAGCCTAAGTACATGTTTTTTTTTTCAACTTGTCTTTTTGTCTTTCTTTTTTATTTACATATTTTTTTGTCTTAAAAAAAAAAAAAAAAAAATCATGTTTTTTATTTAATTCACGTTTTTTTTTAATTCGCGTTTTTTTTAATCCTTGTTTTTTTTAATTCACATTTTTTTAATTTGCGTTTGTTTCTTCGCTTTCATCTGTTTTCATACGTTTCAACTGTTTTCGTTCGTTTTCGTCCGTTTTCATACGTTTTCACCCGTTTTCATACGTTTTCGTCCATTTTCATACGTTTTCGTCCGTTTTCATATGTTTTCGTTCGTTTTCATACTTTTTCGTCCGTTTTTCATACGTTTTCGTCTGTTATCATCATTTTTTTTTCATTTTCATCCATTTTCATACGTTTTCGTCCATTACGTTTTCGTCCGTTTCATATGTAATTGTCCGCTTTCTTACGTTTTCGTCCGTTTTCATACGTTTCTGACTATCACAAGTGATATTCAGTGATATTCAGAATATCACTTGTGATTTTCTGAATACCACTTTGTGATATTCTGGATATCACTTTGTGATATTATGAATATCACTTGTGATTTTCTGGATATCACTTTGTAATATTCAGAATATCACTTGATTTTCATATTACAAAACATTAGTTGAAAATCACTTGTAACATTCAGTAATCACTTGTGATATTCATAATATCATAAATCACAAGTGATATTCTGAATATCATAGAATATCACTTGTGATATTCTGAATATCACAAATGATATTCTGTATATCACAGAATATCCCTTGTGATATTCAGAAACGTATGAAAACGTCTGAAAATGGCCAAAAACATTTAAAAACAGACAAAAACACAAGAAAATGGACGAATATGAATGAAAACGCAAGAAAGCGTAAAAACACGTATGAAAACGTATGAAAACTATGGCGTAAGTACATTGATGATTTTTACCTCGCTGACAAGCATGGCGAACGATTTATTGAAGAACCCACGCCAATCATGCTCCATCTTAACCCTACTCTTCCAAAACGACCGCGCTCTCTTTGTTTCCACGTAATTGATCAATCTCGTACTACTAATAATACTCTTGTCTTTAGGCCAAAAAAGGTCCCCGATTTTGAAATTATGTGCAAGAAACTGCTCTCCGAATCTTCTACAACAAATATCGAATTTCTAGGTTCTTGCCATGGGCTTATCTATGTCTCTGAAGACGATGGTGAAGTCGTAACCACTTTGGCTGTGATTCATCCTATAAAGAAAAAATGCTACAAGCTGCCAACCTTAACTATACCTTTTTATGCTTCCATGATCCAACAGTCATGTGGGATTGGTTTCGATTCCTCAACCAACACTGTAAAGATGGTGTGTATCGTTTTGCTCCGAGGTGATCGTCCTGCTGTTAAGAAACTATGCACCATGGTGCATGTATTTGGCACAAATAACTCATGGCAAGAAATACCTCAAGTCCCGTCTTATCCAATAGTCGGTGAAGCCATATTCGCAAATGGTTGTTTGCATTGGTTGGTGAGTGATCACGATTCACCAACTAAGGATGAAAGACATGTAGTATCGTTTGACGTAAAGAGGGAGGAATTTGGGCTTATTAATCCTGTCAAAACAATAAGTTATCCGACCAAAAGGGAATTCAATAGTTGTTGTTGCGACCACTTGGTTAATCTAAACGGCCAAGTTGGATATTTTTGTAATAGGACAACAGAGGTTTGGGTATTGAACCACGAGAAAGAATGGGTGCTACACTGTAATTTTGAAGACCATGATTTTCCCTATGGATACTTAAAGGTTTTAGGCTGTCTAAACAAAGAAGGGGATATATTCATCAAGTGTACCCCATCCGATATAGGAAAGGACTTGTTCTACGTTTACAACCTCACAAGCCGTGTTTTACATGAAGCAGACTTTGTTGGCGGGGAAGATGAATCCGAAACCAATATTGTTATGTTTCCTAATAGCTTGTTTTCAATCCATGACATCAACACAAATAACAACTCGATAAAGAATACTTGTTTGAGAAAAACATGTTGTGGTGACTCGTACTAAAGTTTAGATAAGTGTCTTTGGCAAAGAAAAGCATAGATTTTAATATGTTGTTAGTGAGGATTATGTTTTGATTTATAAATTTAAATGATTGGTTAGTTTATCTTCTTGGTTTTTTTTTTTTCTGTTTGCATCAATAAACTGCATTATGTTACAATCCACATATACCTCTTTGTTTGCTCGCATCGCAATTTACACTTTGATGTATACTTTTTATACAAAAGGCATCATTCATTGTTTGTAAAATTGTTTAGACTTGAATGCATGATTCGTAATTGACAGTTTTCAGTTGATGACTGATTTCGATCTTTTTAAACAGTCACTAATCTATATAAAAACGCCAACCTCCTGAACAGAGAGGGCTTTACCTGGTTTTGTTTATGTGGCGGTGAGTTCAAACCCTATAGATTAGTCGGCCAAACGGTCGGAAACCATCGTTACCCAAAAAAAAGATAGCAAAAGTATCCACATGAATTGCTATTTTTGAAGCTAATTTACAACTATATTTATGCTAGCTAACATAGTTACATCGAAACTTTAACTTAACACCAATAGCTCAATTTTTTTTTCTCCGGAGCTTGTTATCACATTGTTGTTGATTCGGTTTCACAATTTTTCTTTTGATCTTTTGAAAGAATAAGATGATGATATAAATGGAATGAACATAGATTCTTACGACAACAAAACTTTGCTTGACATGATATTTTTTAGTATACAACATTTGTATGATAGGCCTGTGAGACTAGGTCGGTATAAGCCACTGCAGGATTGTCCAAGATACAAATGTTCATGATGGTTATTATCATCATGTATGGTGTTGGTTATGTAGTCTTAGCCAAATATGCAGCATCTGGTAACAAGTGCGCCAATAGAAAGATGACAATATGATGACTCTAGGGAAAATTACCCGAACTATTTAATACCTTTGATCAAGACATGATCTTCCCAACGAAACAAATTGCTTCCAAATAAATTGGAAGATGAATATTTCACCGATTTCTTTAGATACTTTCTGACCCAAGATTAAAAATGGCCAGGATGAGAGCAAAACTAACACAAGTAGCATCCCATATCTTATTGTGTGTGCTTTTATAATGATGGGAAAAAATACAAACCATTTTAGCATTGTTGAATTGAAGCATTACAACAATCCAAGAGCACAAAAACCCGAGAAGAGTTTATTCGAATTATATCCTGAGGCAACATACGAGCGATTAAGCCTTGTTAAAGTTTATTTCTAGTTGGAAGATAGCACTTAGAAAGTTAACTCTTTTTACCTGTATTATTTTTACAAGTGGTCCCAAATTCCTGAAACGCCCAAAGCATTTGTTCTTTATCATCATAATCCACCACAGAGCATGAACATTTGTATTCCGACGAGTTCATGTTCTTCGATGGATCTATATAGTTGCTTAGTAAGCAATAACATGAAACACAACTCAAGTGTGGTTGTTGTGGGTGATCGTGCTAGCTAATATTTATCAATCATATGAAAAGGAAAGAATCAAGCACACAATAAGAGGTACATATATCAGTCATTTAAAAGGAATCACAATTTAAAAAGCTTATGATAATAAGACCAACTTTACGACATAAGGCATTGCCATATAATCTGAGTTAACATGTTATTGCTAACCAAAATTGTTAGTTTTATGGATATAAATTAGTAGTCGTGAGTTAGGATCGAACTCGAGATCACAGGATTACACGCTTTACGTATGAGAATTAAAGTTAATAATCATATGTAAAATGTTATATTTATTTATTAATTACACAAAATATATTACGGACGTTAAGTTAATTAAGTGTAATGGACTAACGATCGTTAAATGTTAAATGGAAGGAATAGATTGCAAAATAAAGATTGGGAAGGTTCCGGAATCCCTTTGGGATAGCCAAACCAATCGGCCAAAGGGGAATCCCAACCCAACCCAAACTTAACTTGATAACAAAGTTATCTTGTGTATAAATACAAGGCCTAGGGTCTTTGTTTTGCATCTCTTGTACTCATTGTCTAAACCCTAAAATTGTTTTGTGTGTTTCTTTGTTCCAATCGGTCGACCACCTCCACAAGGGTGTCGATACTTTTGTTTTTCCAAAACAAATATTTTCGTGTGATTAAAACTAGCATTACTTTAATTTGATTTAGTACGTGTATACAAGAACGTGGATACTTTTGTTGGTATCTTGGATTGAATTACAAAAACGGTAAGGGGTAATTCTTATAATCCTATAAACCCTAATTAGGGTTCATCACTTGCTAGTTTTGTGGAATTGATTCTTGTTCGGCTAGAATAAAAAAGGTACGCATACTTTATGTTTATGTTAGTTAATTATTCATTATACGTTGCTACACGCTTCCCCATGTTTCTTTGATGTTTTATATGTTTTATATATGATTTTCATGTTATATATTTTTAACAGTGGCATCACGAGTCTTGTTTAATGAGTAATTAATTACTAAACACGTAAAAACTAATATTGTATGTTGTTTGATATGATTGTTCTAGGGTTTTGGTTATGATTATGTAAACCCTAATTGTTTTAAAAAAATTTATGGATCGAATTAAAATTTTTTTATGGGTCGATACCCTAAATTTTTTTTAGTCGATTTTTTTAAAAAATTGTTTTAGGGTTTATATTAATTGTTATTTTACCATATCGAAACCTAGAATTAATATATTTGTTACGTGATATATTAATGAATAAATTGTTATGTGACATGGAATTGTATGCGATCTTGTGACATAATTGAATAATTGTTATGTTGATGATACATGCATGTTCGTCATGGGTGGTTGCTTGAATTTTTAATTGTTAAGTTATTTTATCACATGTATGTTTTGATAAATCTTGAATTGGGAAGACTCAATATATATTAATGAATCAATTATGTGCAATTTGGTATATTTTAATTATGGCTTACATAATCAATTAAATCGATGTATGTGGCTCACTTTCAATTGTGCGAGTGAAAGCCCTAGTTAATATATACATTAATTAACCTAGATATTGATTATTAATAGGTTTTATCAAATAAGTTGCATGTGGCTACTTGTTTACATGTATTAATTGTTAGTTATGTGCGCATTGTTTTAGTTGTTTATTTTTATTGTTACTTGTTTGTTTATTATGTGTGACAAGTTTTAAGCAAAGGGTAATTTTGAATAGAAAAATAAATTGGACTAAACAATGGTGAAATTGATTTGTTTTTAAAGAGTCAAAATTTTCAATAAGTTTAATTGATTGATGGTTTTGGTACAAATAGTGAGAACGGCTCATCCAATTTTGACGGACTAAAAGAGTGGCATAAGTAGGGGAGCGCATTAAATTGTGACCCGAAAGAAGGAGGTTGTTGCTTGAGCACTGACCAAATACTCCGCTTCTTTGCTAGTCAAATTGGAGTTACCAAGTAGGCTATAAATGTACAAAATCATCTTAAGGGCGAATTAGCTTTAACTCCATGCGCCACTTTTGTGGTAATTATCCGAAACACTAAGTCTTTAGACTTATGCAAAAGTACGATATAATGGACGATAATTAAAGGTAAATTCCTTGATTGGCGAAACCAATACCTCAATCAAAACTTTAATAATTTGATCTTCTGAATTGGTTAATAAAGGTTTTTATTAAAATTTATGCTACAAGATGAATGCATGACATCTTTGTACATATTTGATTTGAAACCATAGATCAAAACTAGTACCCTTTATAAAAATTAAGTTAGTGCCATCTAGTTAAAGGAACACTTGAAGTTGCAATTTAAGTCATGTGGGAACTTGGCGAGATTGTGATGGAAAGGTAAATCTTTATGTGAAGTCAGACCTTGCATGAACATATTTGCAGTTCTTTAAGTTAGACGACTTAAATTGAGTAGTAAGTGAGAACTGGACTCAAGGCACAAGATGAGGATAAAACATGTTTACATTTGCAATAGCGTTGGAAAATGTAAATCCCATAATGATCTAGGAATTGGAAAATGTTGCCAATTATTGTTCGATGATTACCTTATTATATGCTTTCGTTACTAGCGGATCAAGCGATGTAATAAACCTATGATAATTTGGATCCTAGTTTTTGAGAAAATTATATGGTTATATGTTTATATTACCTTGGGTATATTTTATTTTCTGAAAAATTGTATTATCGAAAATACTAATACTTGAACTTTTACGTAGAAATGGCTCAAAACAACGATAACAACGCACTAAGTTCTGCGTTCAAAACCTTTTTGATCGAGAAAAGTTGGTAGCTCTAAAAATTTCAATGATTGGCACCGCTCTTTGAGAATTGTCTATAGAGTTCTTGATAGGTTGGATTATCTGTACACGCCTTGCCACGATGGACCACTAGTTGATGCCTCGACAAGGTAAAGGCTGCGTGGAAGGCGAGTATAAGTGTCATAATGATGTGGCTTGCTTTATGTTGGGAACGAGGGAATCTGCTCTCCAAAAGCAGTTTGAAAATTACTTCCTATACAACATGCTTAATGAACTCAGAACTATATTTGAGAAACCTGCGGCTGTAGAAATATATGATTTGATTGATGCACTTCACAACTGCAAGCAGGGAGAGGGTAAACCCGTAAGTGCGCATGTATTGAAGATGAAAGGATACATGGACCAATTACAAGCACTTGGCAAAGTTTCTGAAAATGACATTGTTGTGAACCTGATCAACAAATCGCTTAACAAGGATTTTAATGGTTTTGTTCGAACTTCAATATGCGCTGCGTGGGAAGGCGATTCTTGACCTACGCATTGCTAATTGATTAAGAAAAGGGTTACCTCAAAAGGCTCCTACTCCCGGTACTTGCTATTCGGGGTGGAAGGATTAATAAGCCAAAAGCTGCGTGCGAACAACAAGAAGGGTAAAGGGAAAGGGAAGGTTGACAAGGGTAAACAAGTTATGGCCTATCAACCATAACCGAAGAAGAACCCTACTCAAAGGAAGGAAAATCCTAAAAAGGATCAAGCATGCCACCACTGCAAAGTCGTTGGGCATTGGAAGAGAAAATGTGCTCTCTATCTTGATGAATTGCGGAAAAATAAGTTGTAGTATGCCGGGTCCTCGGGCGCCGGTGCTTCAGGTAACTTATTTATGATTGAATTATTTACTCTAAATCATAAAAATTCCTGTGTATATGATACTGGATGTGGTATTCACATTTGTAATACACTACAGGGATTTAGAGTGGAGAGGAAGCTGGCCTATTGAGAACAATATATGCATGTGGGCAATGGGGCACTGCGGTATTGAAGCTATAGGAGTGTTTAGTTTAGTATTGCCTTGGGCTTAGTCTTGTTATTAAACAATTGTTATTATGAACCTTCTATAATTAGAGGTGTTGTTTCCTTTTCGATATTGTTGGATTTTGGTTTTACTCATACTATCACACGTAATGGAATTTTGTTTCTTTAAATGATGTATTTTATTTTAATGCAATTACTGTGAATGGTTTGTTTGAAATTGATATGATTGGAAATGAATCTAACAACTATAATAATTCGATGTTTAGCATCAATAAGAAAATGAAGTTGGACTTGAATTCTTCTTATCTTTGGCATTGTAGACTTGCTCATATAGGCAAGACTCGCATACAAAAGCTACAAAGTGAAGGGATTTTGCAAAATATCAATGATGAATCATTTGATAAAGGTGAGTCATGTATATATGGGAAGATGACGAAGAAACCTTTTCATAGCAATATGGAGAGGCTTCGATCTACTTGGTCTTATTCATCTTGATGTGTGTGGACCACTTAGACATGTGTCAAGAGAGGTGCTAGCTACTTCTTAACCTTTACTGATGATTTCAGCCGTTATGGTTACGTTTATTTACTTAAGCATAAACATGAGGTGTTTGAAACATTTAAGGTTTTCAAAGCAGAAGTAGTGCTGCAATTGGGAAAGAAGATTAAAGCTCTTCGATCCGATAGAGGCGGTGAATATCTAAGCCAAGAGTTTAAAGATTACTTAGCTGACAATGGACCAGAATCTCACATCTCCATATACTCCACAACAAAATGGTGTATCTGAGAGAAGAAATCGTACATTGTTAGACATGGTGCGATTAATGTTTAATCTTACTACTCTACCTTTATCCTTTTGGGATTATGCTTTAGAATCAGCTGTTCGCATTTTAAATATGGTTCCCACAAGGAAGGATGATAAGACACCATATGAAATATGGCATGGTAAAGCTCTAACTTTTCTTATTTAAAGGTGCGGGGTTGCGGGCGTATGTTAGACATGACTCGTGAGATAAACTCCAACAAAGATCGTAAAGTGTATTTTGTAGGATACCCTAAAGAAACTATGGGTTACTACTTTTACTATCCAACTGAAAATAAAGTAATTGTTGCTAGGTATGGAGATTTTATTGAAAAGGATCTCGTATCTCAAGAATTCGGTGGGAGAGTTTATGATCGGAAGATGATCATGAAGATACATTACCTTCTAAAACACTAACGTACTTCCGGTGAGAACACGATAGTCGGGTCCTCCACGAAGTTGAAGTGATTCCCATTCGTAGATTTGTAAGGACTACGCGTGCACACGAATGTCTATATCTTAACGTAGAAGTTGAGGAAACTATATTGGGAGATCTTGGAGAGCCTACTAATTATAGAGTGCCATGGAAAGTCTGAAAAGGACAAATGGCAAGCTGCAATGAATGGGGAAATGCAATCCATGAAAGATAATGAAGTCTGGGAAGAGGTTGACTTGCCTCCAAATGCTAAGGTAGTTGGAAGTAAGTGGCTCTATAAAATAAAGACTGACATGGATGGCAATGTACACATCTATAAAGCTTGTCTAGTTGAGCAAGGTTTTACTCAAACTTTTGGCATAGATTACGAGGAGACTTTTTCTCCTATAGCCAGACATTAGAGCTATTAGAATTCTCATAGCTATAGCGGTACTATGACTATGAGATATGGCGAGATGGATATCAAAACCGCCTTCTTGAATGGTCGCTTAGATGAAGACATCTATATGAAGCAACCTAAGGGTTCGTGAATCCACAATTTCAAAGCAATGTATGCAAACTTCAAAGGTCCATTTATGGATTGAAGCAAGCATCGAGGCAATGGAATAAGAGATTTGATGAATAAATCAAAAGGTATGGATTTATTCAAAATCTTGATGAGCCATGTGTATATCACAAATTTAGTGGGAGTGATGTAATTTTCCTTATCCTTTATGTCGATGACATATTAATTATGGGAAAAGACATTCCAAGTTTGCAAAGTGTTAAGGCATATCTTGGGCGGTGTTTTTCCATGAAAGATTTAGAGAAGCTGCATACATTAAGGAATCAAGATCTACCTAGATAGATCAAAGCGGTTAATTGGTTTAAGTCAAAGCGCTTATATTGATAAAATATTGAAGAGATTCGGTATGCAAAATTCCAAGAAAGGATATTTGCCGATGGAAGTAAAGCATGGCTTATGTAGCGATATGTATGCTTCAACACTGTGAAGTGGCACACATGCGAAAGTTCCTTATGCTTGATGGGATCTATCATGTATGTTGTGAGATGCACAAGGCCGGATGTGGCGTTCGCTCAAAACATGATCGATCGATATCAACAGAATCAAGGTGAACTTCAATGGATTTGTTAAACATATTCTAAAGTATCTTAGAAATACGAAGATATGTTTTAGTGTATGGTAAAAATCCGGACACGAGCTTGGCGTTCTGAGGTTTCGTGATGCGTCTGGCGATGTGATAAAGATGATACGAAGTCTCGAGTGGTTATGTCTTTGTCATTAATAGAGGAGCACTAGATGGAAGAGCAAGCGAGCACGATTGCGATGTCTGCGACAGAGGCGAATACATAGGCGCTTGAAGTCGCAATGGAGGCTGTTTGGATTAGGAAATTCATTTTAGGGCTTTGTGTTATGCCTTAAATTGAATCACCTATTGATATGTATTGTGACAATTCTGCGCAATCATATTTGCCAATGAACACAGAGTCATGAAGGGCACGGACATTTTTACTGAAGTCTCACTATGTTCGGGAACAAGTCCATGAAGGTGAAATTAATCTATTGAAAGTTCACGAGATGACAACTTAGTGATCCTTTCACTAAGGCTTTACCTAGAGAAAAGCTTATTGGACTTGCCAATGGCATTGGACTTCGTTTGGCTAATAGTTTCATGCATAAGCGTGATTAGTATTTGGATAAAGGATATTGTAAACATTTATTATTTTGATGAAATAAAATTTTGATTATGTTTATTTTCATTTATAATATTGTTATCCTATATTTGCATGTTTAATCCATGAGTAACTAAGTTATTCTAAATTGTCCGTTGTCAATTAGTGATATGGGAGTATCATTGAACTAAGATAAATTTGAGAGATGTGGTAGAATATACTTGAAAGTATATTAATGAAAAAGCATACCAATTTCAGATGATATTCAATGAATTGAATATAGGACTTATCCCAACTACATAATTTACTTTATAGACATTGTTGTTAAGTAAATTATGAATAGTTATCCTCATACTTGAGATACCAGATAAGTGTCATAAATGTAGTGCATTTCTGTGGGGCAACTTAACGCTATACGTAACTGGTAGTCATAAGGGTTGTTTCCAGAAGTGTTGCAAAGTTTATGGGTTAGTCTCGTAGTCAAGATAGAATTTGTTCTTTCAAATTTATTTGGAGTTTAATACTGCTGGACCCCTCGTAGGGTTGACAAGATGTTTGTTTGGCCACACCCAAAATCTCCGCTGAATATATTCAGAAGATTTGGTAATCTTGGTCAATCACTTAAAACGAGAAACAAAATAGTTGAATAAAGAATGACTTAATTCCATATGTATTGTGACAATTCTGCTGCAATCATATTTGCCAATGAACCTGGAGTCATGAAGGGCACCAAACATTTTCTACGGAAGTCTCACTATGTTCGGGAACAAGTCCGCGAAGGTGAAATTAATCTATTGAAAGTTCACACAGATGACAACTTAGCTGATCCTTTCACTAAGGTTTTACCTAGAGAAAAGCTTATTGGACTTGCCAATGGCATTGGACTTCGTTTGGCTAATAGTTTCATGCATAACTGTGATTAGTATTTGGATAAAGGATATTGTAAACATTTATTATTTTGATGAAATAAAATTTTGATTATGTTTATTTTCATTTATAATATTGTTATCCTATATTTGCATGTTTAATCCATGAGTAACTAAGTTATTCCAAATTGTCCGTTGTCAATTAGTGATATGGGAGTATCATTGAACTAAGACAAATCTGAGAGATGTGGTAGAATATACTTGAAAGTATATTGATGAAAAAGCATACCAATTTCAGATGATATTCAATGAATTGAATATAGGACTTATCCCAACTACATAATTTACTTTATAGACATTGTTGTTAAGTAAATTATGAATAGTTATCCTCATACTTGAGATACCAGATAAGTGTCATAAATATAGTGCATTTCTGTGGGGCAACTTAACGCTATACGTAACTGGTAGTCATAAGGGTTGTTTCCAGAAGTGTTGCAAAGTTTATGAGTTAGTCTCGTAGTGAAGATAGAATTTGTTCTTTCAAATTTATTTGGAGTTTAATACAGCTGGGCCCCTCGTAGGGTTGACAAGATGTTTGTGTGGCCACACCCAAAATCTCCCCTGAATATATTCAGAAGATTTGGTAATCTTGGTCAATCACTTAAAACGAGAAACAAAATAGTTGAATAAAGAATGACTTAATTCTATATCTTTATTTAACATGGTATTAGAAACAAAAGAATAATAATAATGATAAATCATTAAAAGGTTTTCCAGGAGCATTGCTCGAGTTGTACTAGAGGCATCGAAGTGTTGCTAGATGCTAAACGATGTGATCACTCTATTAAGATATATCCAAGTGGGAGCTGTTAGTTTTATGGATATAAATTAGTAGTCGTGAGTTAGGATCGAACTCGACATCACGGGATTGCACGCTTTACGTATGAGAATTAAAGTTAATAATTAAATGTAAAATGTTATATTTATTTATTAATTACACAAAATATATTACGGACGTTAAGTTAATTAAGTGTAATGGACTAACGATCGTTAAATGTTAAATGGAAGGAGTAGATTGCAAAATAAAGATTGAGAAGCTTTCGGAATCCCTTTGGGATAACCAAACCGATCGACCAAAGGGGAATCCCAACCCAACCCAAACTTAACTTGGTAACAAAGTTATCTTGTGTATAATCACAAGGCCTAGGGCCTTTGTTTTGCATCTCTTGTACTCATTGTCCAAACCCTAAAATTGTTTTGTGTGTTTCTTTGTTCCAATTGGTCGACCACCTCCACAAGGTTACATTACTTTGTTCCAATCGGTCAACCAAAACATTGAAAAATCATTTGCAATACCTTCACATAGGATTACATTACTTGACGTCCTCCTCACAAAGGAGCACTCGTCAAAGGGGGAGCATATTCGTGTTGAAGGCATTAGTGAAGGGTGCCTTAGTTTCGAGTCAAAGGCATTAGTGAAAGGTCCCTAGGGTGTACATTCGATATGGTGTATCGATGTACAAAATAAATTAGTTTGGGTCAAAGGATATTGATATCCTTGTTGATGTTGTTTTAAGGAGTGGATCTCCTTTGGGATAGGTGTTGTGTAGTGTTGGGTAGTAGTTCCTCCTTTGTAATAGAACTCGGTATCTATCCTTGTACTGGATAAAGTGTAGGCGACGGTGTGATAGGTTTGGTTCTACCTCGTGGAAGAACCCGGTGTCTAGCCTTGTACCGGATAAAGAGTAGGCGACGTTGTGAAGGCTTCTCCGCCACAAGGAGTTTGTGTTGTGTAGTGATTACGAACTCTCGAGTAGGTGACTCGGGGAGTGGAGTAGGGCAAGGAAGGTGTCCTTGTAGCCGAACCACTATAAATACTCGCGTTGTGGTTTTGTGCTTCTTACTCTTTATCTTTGCTTTACTTATTTATATGCTTATCTATCAACCTCCAACATACACATTTAAATAGATTGACATAAGTCGATCTAAATAGTTTAAAACGAAGTTTAATCGGTAAAACTATTCAACCCCCCCTTCTAGTTTTTCACACCGTTAAGGGACAATTATCATTACATTGGATAAGTCCAAGTAATGACCCACGTCTTCAGGACTCGATTCATGAAAGGAATCTCCTTGGCGGGATTTCCAGCACTTACAGGTTCGAATGTCAAGAGTATTAACAGCATAGTGTGAAAACACTTCTCTAATCCTTACAAAGGTTGTTCCTGAATTGGAGGCCCTTAAGAAAGCTAACAAGATATACTGACGTATATCAACAATTCAGGTGAGCCGTTAAAGTATACCGAAGTATCACTCCACGACTGTAGACCGTGTGAAACATAAAACAACCACCATGATATGTGAGGCAAGATCAAAAGATCTTACAAAATACTCTTATACAACTTGTGCCATTTTTGGCGAACACAAGAGTATGATATTGGACAGTGTATCCTAAGAGATCTTTTGATGAATCTCGTGGCTCTATACTCGATTAGTGCATTTTGATTTTAGTATTCGGAGACTGGAGCGGTGTCTCCTGTTTCAATATCAACACATCTCATAGTGAGAGGTCGATAGATTATGCAGGGTTCCCCGTGAAAATGAAACAAATCCTTTTAAGAGTAATTGAGTGGCTAGAAGGTTAGGTGCAATGCATCACTGGGTCAATGACGTCTTTGTCTTCAATACCGGCGTCATCTTTGTGACATCCAGTAGCATATGAATTGAACCCGGTTTCTGCCCTAAGTTGAATCATGGAAGGATATTTCTTTTCACCCTTTTTCTTTATTTTTCTTTTTAATTCTTCAACCCCTTCTTTCTCCTTTCTCACATTACTCCTTTTTTCAATCATACCTAAGGACTTTCTAGTTCTAAACTATTGGTGATGTCCTTGGGTAGATCCCTCCGGCTCTGGTGGATCATAGGACGTACTTCCTATCCTTAGTCACCTTATAACTCCATGATTATCCCTATGTTGCTATAAAACCATTTTTCTTGAAAATCTATCAAAGTGTTTGTGATTATCAAACATAATTTGTTAACACTTTGAGAGTTTTTTATTTTTCAGAAATACTCCCCCTCCACATGTGCTTGTATTGTTTTAACTTAAATCTGCATAGTGAGGGTAGAGTTCGCACTTTTAAATTGATTGGCTCCTGATAGACAATTCCTCGCGAGACACGGTTACGTCGCTTAGTTAAAGAGTTCCAATTTCAGCTTTTATGTGACAACTAGCTCTAATAACTAACTTGAAGATGTTAACTCTCCTTGAAAAGGAGGTTAGACCCGTCAAGGTACATGTCTACCAAGAGTTTCTCGAATCGGTACATTCTACTTAGACAAGTCCTTTGCGAGACAACTTTACATCACTGGCTAGGCCAGCTTGAAATTATTAACCGTCCCGGAACAAGTCTTTTCGACTACTGACTTTATTTTATCGTCAATTAGTTGGTTGTGACTGAGTCGAGCTCTTTTGAGATGCAAACAACGATCTTTAAACAGATTTAATCACATTTTAATCACGTCTTCTCCCCCTCAAAAATAGCATATTCGTGATATTTTTTGTATCAACGGATTAAATAACATGTTTTTAAGAATCTTTTGGGGAGACAAACGGATTTGATTTTTGTGTGAAATTGAAACATTTTGGTTTTATACTCCCCATTTACGAAAGCATAATCAATTAAGGGTTTGCAGGGAGTTATCTTGAGCACAAAATATTTTGAAAGATTTTTAAAAATCTTTCTCTTTGAAAAATCTTGAAAGGTGCTCAAGATGACGATGATTTCTCGCCAGTTTTAAATGTAGTGCACTGAAGCGTACACTAGAGAATTTCTTTAGAAAGGCACGAGTTTTGATTTGAAATAATCAAAAGTCATCATTTTAAGCTCGGGTTTCGTGCTAAAGTATATGAAAGCCATCGCTAAGAAATTTTTGAGAAACGACATGTTTTAGAAAACATTTTAGAGAACTCTCACTCAAGCATCTGTACATGTCCGTATCATTGTTAAATGACATTTCTAGAGACGTACAAAATATCGATTATACGAGAGACATGTCATGAGAAGAATATTTTTGGATTTTTCACTTTATATTGTTTTTGTTTTTGTTTTTGAAAGTTTTATATTTTTATATTTTGTTTTTGTTGGTTTTTCAAATTTTGTATTTTGTTTCTCAAAAAATATTTACAGCGAAGCTTTTTGAAATCATTTTCAAGAAGATTCAAGAAGACGTTCTACCTCCTCAGGGGTTAGGCTTTGCATTCTAATTCGTCGAACTAAATCTTCAAACCGTTCTTTTGGAAGGGATTTTGTAAATAGATCGGCGAGTTGGTAATATGTCTTAACGAAAAATAATTCAACAGTACCCTCTTCTACGTGCTCTTTGATGAAGTGATAGCGGACTCTGATATGTTTGGTCTTTGAGTGATGTACAGGATTGCACGAGATGGTTATGGAACTTTTTGAGTCACAATACATTGGTATTTTGGCAAAAGTAAAGCAATAATCTGTGAGTTGTGTCCTCATCCACAGAACTTGGGCACA
This sequence comes from Chrysanthemum lavandulifolium, assembly GCA_022545495.1. Classification (NCBI taxonomy): domain Eukaryota; kingdom Viridiplantae; phylum Streptophyta; class Magnoliopsida; order Asterales; family Asteraceae; genus Chrysanthemum; species Chrysanthemum lavandulifolium. Next base: position 280,865,529 of record CM040240.1, on the reverse strand, counting down.
ACACGCAGATAGAGACACATACTCGGCCTCTGCGGTTGAAAGTGCAGTACAATCTTATTTCTTTAAAGACCAGCTTACTAACTTTTCACCAAAAAATTGTGCTCCTCCTGATGTACTTTTTTCTGTAACTTGATCACCTGCGTGGTCCGCATCTGAAAAGGCTATTAGATCAAATCCAGATTCATTCGGATACCAAAGTCCCATGTGACTGGATGTCTTCAGGTACCGAAAGATCAGTTTAACCTCTTTGAGGTGAAGTTCGGTAGGCTTTGCCTGAACCATGCTAACAAGCAAACATCAAATTGAAGATTGGGTCGACTAGCAGTAAGGTACACAATCATGCTCTGATATTTCTTCGGATTGATAGGTTTCCAAAATAAACCGGCTTTAATTTTTGGTAAAGTTACCATTGGTGTACCAACCGAAGCACAATTGTCCATACCATGTTTTTTCAAAATCTCAATTGTATATTTAGATTGATTAATGAAAATACCACGAGGGGATTGATGTATTTGTAAACAAATAAAAAAAAATAGTTCCCCCATCATGGACATTTCAAAATTTCTTTTCATGGGATTTTTAAAATGTTTTGAAAGATTCGGATTAGTGGACCCAAAAATAATGGCGTCCACATAAATCTAAACAATCAAAAAGTCATTGTTGTATTTTCGAGTAAACAAGGTAGGATCAACAGTTCCTTTGGTGAAATTGTTTTTGATTAGGAAAGAAGACATGTCGTCATACCACACTCTCAGAGCTTGCTTTAAACCATAGACTGCCTTTTTTAGCTTGTAGACGTAGTTTGGATGTTCCATGTCTATGAAGCCTTCTGGCTGACTTACATACACTTCTTCTTTAAGAGTTCCATTCAAGAACGCAGTCTTGATGTCCATCTGATATACTATGATGTTTTTGTGAGCTGCATAGGCTAAGAAGATCCTGACTGCTTCAAGCCTGGCTACCGGCGCGAATGATTCTTTAAAATCTATCCCTTCTTCCTGCCTGTATCCTTTACCCACGAGACGAGCTTTGTTGCGAATTACAGTCATTTCTTCGTCTTTTTTGTTCTTCCATAACCATTTGAGATCAATGACACGTATGTCAATTGGTCTAGGAACTAGATGCCAAGAGTCATGTAGACGGTATTGGAGAAGTTCCTCCTACATCGCTTTTATCCATGTGTTGTCTGCCATTGCCTCCCGAATGTTCTTTGGTTCTTTATTGCTTATTGAGCAAATGTAAATGCACAAGTCTAAGTATGTGGCAAGTTGGCGTCTCGTTTGAATTGGCCTTGAAGGCTCACCAATAATTTGTTCAATTGGATGGTCTTTTCTCCACTTGAGTGTAGATACCGTGGGTTTAACGTATGCGATTTAGATGGTTCTTGTAAGCTTGAAGATGATTGAAAAAATTCTGTAGCAAACGGGTTTTTGAATACATCTTCATCTAACGTTGCATCGTTTTGGTTTTGTGTAGGTTCTTCTTGAAATGATGTGTTTTGGTTTTGCTCATCAACTGTTGGTAGAATGATTTCAAGAATTGGAGTTTCTGGAGTCGATGTAGATGAGGTTGATGGAGTTGGTGCATCAATTTCGATTGTTGTAGATGCATCTTCTATTGGTGGTGGTGGTTGATGGTTTTGAGCGGGTGCAGCGGAATGATGGTTTGATGCATTTTTCGAAGGTCCACCATAGTATTCATCGAACATTAACTCGAAGAAATTCGCCCATTCTTGTTCTGAAGGTTTGTCAAAAGAAGTTGATGGAGCTCTTTGAGGTACGAGTCTTGTACTGATATGTCCAGAAGTCTGCGGGTTTGGTGCGGGTCCTAATCTATTTTGATTAGAAGCCATCGGTTTAAGCGCGAGTTCTAGAGCGACTCTCTCAGAAGCCATTTGTGAAATCTCGTCAAAATTCACATTCATCGTCTCTATTATCTTCTTAGTTCTTCAATTATACACCCGGAATGCCCTTGAGGTATCTGAGTATCCAATGAAGATTCCAATATCACCTTTAGCTTTCAGTTCTCCTAGATCTTCTCTGTCATTCATCGGATAGTACAAAGCGCCAAACACGTGAAGGTAAGAGATATCAGGTTTTCTGTTTTTAACTAGTTCGTATGGGGTTTTATTGAATCTTGGATGGTGATGTAGGATTTTCGACTAGGATTTAAATTTATAGAGTATTGTCTACCTAAGGTCTACCTATTGCACTAACGAGATTAATATAGTTTTGGATCGTGCGTAGTATAGAGTGTGGTAAATCCGAGGTCGTTCCCAAGAGCTATATAGTTTTGGATCCTATTTAAGTCTAGTGTCACAGTTCTAAAAGAGATTAATATTTTTAAAGATTAATTAAACTACTAAGCAAGAAATAAAATGTGGAAATTAAACGAAGTTGTAAACATTAAAGAGAAAGTGTGCTAGCCTAATTATTCATCCTATCATGTTATGTCTATGTTTTCTAATTATTACTTCCTATCGCTTCAAGTGGGGTTTAAATTCGATAGATGTTAGCCTTAATAGTTTTTATTAGAAGTGATGGTCATTCACATTTAGGAACTTTGTAATGTGTGTTAGATATCGTGATAGAATAGTCAACGGGCTCGTGGATTGGACTAAGATAAATGGGTATTAGTTTAGTTAAGCTAGCCTTTTATCATGGGTAATCCAATCCAAGTCCACGAGGCCCAAGCCCAAGCCCATGGCCAAGCCTTTTAGGGCATCATGTATTCCAACTATATAAACCCCTCAAAGTCTCATTTGAGGGGTGTGCTTGAAAGTGTGTGTGTGTGTGTGTGTGTTTTCTTTGGAATATACAACTTATTGTGTTCATCTTTATCTTCACATATACACGGTTTTATAAACATCAAGTCACCATCTTTCTCATCTTTTCTTTCTTCATCTTATACGCATAACGTGTGTTTGGTTTTACGTGTGTTCATCTTGTGAAGGGTGGTCTACGCGTAAGGTTGATAAAAGTGAGGTCCTACAATTGGTATCAATCGCCTAACAATGGTTTAGGAGTGTTTTGGTTGAAGTTTTTTTTGACGTGTTACGCGTAGTCGTCTTTCTAAAGATTCAAGCATAAAACTTTTATTTTTGCACTTAAATCTTCAAGATTCTTATGGTCTAAGGTTTATATAGTGTTAAAGATTCTAGTTTTGGCAAAAATTTCGAAGCTTTACGTGTTTTAAATCGTTTTTAAACTCGTTTTGATTTCGTTGTTCATTTCTACGCGTAAGCACAAAAAGCATTTTGGGTGTTTTTGGTAACAATCTTGTTATTTGAGTGTTTTTAAGGCTATCTGTGCATCAGAAATCGGTTGAATCATTGAAATTTTTTTACGCGTAAGTCAAAGCCCTAATCTTACGCGTAAGAAAGTCAAAACCCTTTTTCTACGCATAAGAGTTTTGTGCAGTATCTTCGTGCAATAAAGGTGACTCAGTGCTTCCCTCACTTGCATAAGTGTGTGGAACACCAATTCGGATATCTTTTCTGTTGTGGCGGTGTAAAGGATTTTTGGTTTTAAACCAACTCTTACGCATAAGCGAGAAAGCTTACGAGTAAGCACTCTACGCATAAGTTAACTCTTACAGCGTAGGTACTCTACTTCTACGCTTAACGTTTACGCATAAGACTTACGTTTAACCTTAAGTTTACGCGTAACTTGGATTTCTACGCATAAGGATTTCTACGCCTAAGCTCTTTACGCATAAGATCCTACGCATAAGCATCCTACGCATAAGCACTCATCTCTACGCATAAGAACAGTTTTACGAGTAAGATTGTGATCAAAACTTCAAACGGCTATAACTTTTGAACCGTAACTCCGTTTTCAGCGTTCTACCCATCAAAACGACCGTAAGAATGAGAAGATTGTCACGCCGAATGAACTAAAGGGTCAACCTTCATTTCCTAAAAACGCTCCGAAAAGAAGTTATTGAGGTTTTTAAGTTTTTAGACCAAATTTTCACTACAACAACCGAGCTTAATCTTCATCCAACACAACTCCTTTATCGTTGAATCGATCCTACATCAACTTTATCATATCATACCTTCATCTATGGCAACTCAACAAGACATTCATGCAGCCGGTGCCAAAAACCGTCCTCCTATGTTGGAAAAAGGTGGTTATCTTCAATGGAAAAGTCGTATGCTTCGCTACATCAAGACCAAACCTAATGGAAAACTCATGATTAACTCCATTACGAATGGACCCTTCAAGCCTCGACAAATCCTAGACCCTGGAACTCCGACGTCCCACCATCTTTTCATACTCAAACCGAATCGAATACATGAAGAGGATCGAAGCAAGTCGATGCCGATGACATGGCAATTCATATTGTCCAATTGGATTTACCAAGAGACATATTTGCTTGATGAGCGGTTGTGAAAGCGCTTTCGATATGTGGGAGCGTGTTAGACGGCTTTGTCATGGAGTAAATTGGTCAACAAGACATGGAGAACAAGTCGCTAGCGAATGGGAAAAGTTTACTTCAACTCCGGGAGAATCCATTGAATCCTACTATGGAAGGTTTTGTACTTAGATGAATGAGCTTATCGAAACAAGCTAGCACCCGAACTATCATGCAAAATATCAAGTTCTGAACAATCTTCCGTAAGAATGGGGACGATATGTCACTATTGTCAACCAAACAAAAGACTTACATCGTAAACTTTGATCAACTAAGCGATTTTCGAAACAAAACCAAGTGAAGCGAATGAAGTCGGAAAGAAAGATTGGCAAAGAATCATGATCCATTGGCTCTTATTGCAAAGACACAACCTTGATGAATACACAACAACAACCTTCATCATCTTCCAACAACAACAACTTGCGAGAATACATTCCACAACCACAAGATGTTATCCTCAACAACAAACCTATCCACCGAACAACAACATTACCAGAACAAGGAATCACCGATCTTGAAATGGAACCCAAAGAAGCTTTGTTACAAGTATTTTCTTTATTGGGTAAAGCATTCAGAGGTCGCTATTCCACACCAACTAACAACAACCAAAGGATTTCATCAAACACTGCATAGCAGCAAATTGCACACCGGGTGTGAATATGGGTAATCAAGGACAAACAGTTGGAGTTATTGGGAATCGCGAGGATATGCTCTTGTATTTCGTATGGGTAATCAGCGGTTCCGTATCGAGGTGTCAGTTGGGTCGAGAATGTTGGAAATTAGATGGGACGAGAATGTTGGGAATAGATCGATGGGTGTCGAATGGGAATGTTGCAACTCGATCGTTGGGAATTATGGAAATGTGAATCGGTAATCGGGTTAAGTGTTATAACTGTCAAGGAGTGGGTCACATGGCACGAAAGCTGTCCCACTAAGCCACACAAGAAGAATCTTGAGTTTCTTGAAAAGCTATCTTGTTAGCACGAAGCAAGAAGCGGGGATGCGGTTGAGTCTTGAGGAAAATGATTTTTCGCTATTATGGATGATTTTGAAGACCTCGAGGAAATCAATGCAAACTGCATCTTCATGGCAAATCTTGAGGAGACTAAGCACGACAACGACTCGACGCACCTCCATGTATGACCCCAACGCAAAGATGTCGAGGTACCAATCATTAATCCATGCTATAACAATGTCATATTTGATGTGTTTACTCATGATGAAAGATTTTGTTATGCCGGCACCTACTTATGATACATACCGGACAATCCGAGTTGTAGCAATACTAACTCGAAATTCGGATGTGGATCCTAGTGGATGTTGTGTGGCACAAAATCTTGAGACCGATGAGGAAACACGTGCTTATTTTGAATCATTAATCAATAATTGTGGCATTGAAATTGAGAAAGTTAGTAAGGTCAATCGCGAAGTTAAGGCCACGAATGTTAAATTGACCACTGTGCTTGAGAGTTACAAAGAGAACGCCAGAGCCTATGAATTTCATACAAACAAAATATCAGAATTAGAAATTGGTTACCGAGATTCTGTTTTAAGAGAAAAAAAATTGCAAATCAAGTATGATACACTTGATGTACTTGAAATTGGGCTGAGATATGGGATTTCACTCATATCCATTGTACTTAAACGTTTATTTGGTTAATATATTTACCAGGGTGCAGGATTACTCCCCTTTACCCAGAAAAAAGATACACTTGATGTGAATCTGAACTTGAAAATAAAATCTTTAAACAAGAAAATTTCTGAACTAAATGACCAACTTTCTAAACAAAAACACATTTCGGATCTTGAAAAGAGAAGAAAGCAGTTGATTGTTGATTTTTCAAAACGAGAAGATTCTCTTATTGATGAAATTCGGATAAAATGAAACTATCAAAAAATTGGATAATTTACTTCTTACAACGGGTCATTCCGCTAAAACACACAAGATGCTTTCTAATAAAGTAAATCCGATTTTCATCGACACATAAATGGCTCTTGGTAACTCACTCCTTGTTTCCTCAAGAAAGCTCGAAATCTCGAGTGTGTTGAACAATGGAAAACCTTTGCATGAACCCATAATTGTGCATGATTCTCTTGAAGCGTTGGAACTATCGAGGAGAGTAGATCAAGAATCAAACAAAACATCCGAAATCAAACCAATTGACTATAACAAATGGAACAAAATTAATGGTATTTCGTTTGTTTCACATAAAGAACAATCAAAGTTTTCCATCACACCGTTTCAAAACCGGTTGCAACTCCTGTAGTTGTCTCAAAATCCTTTTCGAAAATCGAACAAATATCTTCAAACAATCCTTTTAACACAAGTGATGCGGAAGCATTTTAGACGATGTTAAAACTAGAATTGGGAGACTTCAAGAGACTGTTAAAACTAAAACTCATATTACAACCAACATTTGGTTTAATAGTTTTGATATTGAACAAAAAGTTTTTGAAACCGAAATTGCCCTCATTTGAATAACATCAAATCCAGGGTAATTTATTTTGAACAAGCATTTTTAAAAGAAACAGCTGACTTTGTCAAGGACCATAAATCCCTGGTAAAGCAAGCTAATGAAAGTGTTGAACACATCAAAGTTTTGGAAAATTTAAATGATTCTCTCTTCGAAGATGTTATAACTACCGATATCATGTGAGTGATTCAATGGGAACAATGGATGGTGGTTCTACTCCCATAGCTGAGAAAATTGGTAAGCTTGAAAAGCTAATTATTGATGGGAAAGCTACTCTTGTGGATGATGATGGTCAACCTATTCCGTCTACCTCGTCTACTAAGAGAGTTAACCCTTTCTCTAAAGTGGGAGAGATTGAGGTGTCTGATTCTGAAGATGAGGTTGTTGCTAACCCATTTGATGAGTCTGCTAATATTTTTGGTGGGGGCCATGAATTTGAAGATGAGTATGATGACTATGAATACGATGACTATGCGAAACAGGTTCGTGATCTTCCAGGGAATTTGGACTCTTTTAATGCCATGTATGGCACAACGTTTCAAGGTCCTAGGAAGTAGTTTTATTGTTGTGTCATATGTTATCATTTGAGTAGTGGTTTGTTTTCTTGTTTAGAGAATTGGAAGTAACTTGTTATGTAAGTTTTATGCCTATGTAACAGGCTGAGATATGGGATTTCACTCATATCCATTGTACTTAAACGTTTATTTGGTTAATATATTTACCAGGGTGCAGGATTACTCCCCTTTACCCAAAAAAAAAACTACCGATATCATGTCCATTATCTTACAAACATATTCTGTTGAAGATCATGAAAGACTCTAGTCTGAGACCTCCGCAATTGTTTCAAAATATGAAAAAGCTCTTGAAAAACTTGAAAAGAAAGCGTGTCCTATTTTAAACGACTTGATCAAAAACCGAGGAATGCAAGTATGACAAACTGTCGTATGAGCGTGCCTACAAGGACATGCAAGAGCAAAATGATCTTTTGAGAGCTCGGTGGGATGTCTAAAAGGAAAGGTCATGGATACTAAGTTTGCAAAACCATTAACGGAGGAGAATACAAATGTTCCAAAACCGGTTTTCAAACCAAAATGTCTATTTCTCGTTTCCTCCAAAAGTTAATGAGAAAATGGTTTATCAAAACAGTCACTCCACGTCTTTGCCTATTAAAAGAGAATTATCAAAGGTTTTGAAAAACTGTTTTTGATAAAGAAAAGTGATTACACCGGCATTTCTAGGAATAGTACACGGAATGTGACCGAAATCTGTTAAAGAATCATCGGTTCTAACAACATGGTCAACAATCACTATCTAGAAGAAGCTAGGAAAAGGCACTGAGACTCGAAAAGACGGAATTTTAGGTACAACATCTAGGGTGATGCATTCTACAAGATTTCAAGGCACTGCTAGTAGTAGTAAACCATTACCTAGGAACACTCTACAAAAGACTAGGGATTGGCTTGCATCTAAGAGTAGTTGCGCAAAAGAAAATGCTATGCCCTTAGAAAACAACACTAGGAATTCTAAGTCTTTGTCGAACAAGAATCAATGTCCACAAGACTGTAGTGACAAAGCTAAAGTCATTGTTTTAAACAAGAATATTGAATTTATGCATACTACATGTAAAAATGTGTCTTTTCACTAATCATGATGCATGTGTCTCACAATATCTCAAGAAAGATAATTCTCGTGCCAAGGCACAATCCACTAAGACACCAAATAGAAACAAGCCCATTGATAAAAAGACACCTCATAGGACGATCTCTTCAGGACTGATAACGCTCAAATTGTGCATGTTTTTAGTAGCGTTATCCGTGCTTTTATGTGTGTTATTTGGCTATAATCATATGCTTTTGTTGCTTAATCGTATCAAAGTGCGTTTGCTAGTTCATTTGTAGCCAAGTACAGGAAAGTGGAGAAAAAGACGGAAAAAGAAGTAAAATACGAAGGTTTCTCCATATACGAAGAGTTCCCATCAAATGAAAGACTTGCGGAGTATATTCGAGAAGATAAAGTCATCAAGTTAGTGGTCCAAAGACTCAAGAATAAAGTTCAAGAAGGAAAACGAGAAAGAAATGAAGAAAAGAAGCTTAAACGAAGAAATATTGGAAGACTCGTTGTTCCCGACACACCTTCACCATTTTGGCCATAACTTTTGCATACGGACTCCGTTTGACCCCCCGTTCGCGGCCACGGAAAGATAAGAGAAAGATCTACAACTTTTCAGTTTATGATTTTTTGTGATTTTGCTCCAACCGATCGGTCGAGACCCGTAACCGAATCGGTTGGAGAGCTGTCAAGAAGACCAACCGATTCGGTTGGAGCCCAACCGGATCCGGTTGGAGGTCTGTTCGACCATTTCGCACTACTAAGACTCCAAACGTGTTCTATATGATTCTAGTCCCTTCCTACATGGTTTCTAGTCCCTTCCAAGCTCCTTGGCCTCCAAGTAATGCATTGAATACCCTAAGCCTTGGTAGTAGTATAAATAGAACCCATTTGGCACCTCATTTCATCATCCCTTCTCCATCTTTCTCATCCCTTTCATCCACCACTCCATCTCTAGGTGTGAAATTCAAGCCTCCACCCTTAAGGACGAATTTCCACCTAGAGAGAACACAACCACTCTCAATATCTTCACCCCAAAGGTGTGAAACTCAAGCCTCCACCCTTAAGGACGAGTTTCCATCAACTATCCTATCCCAACTTGTGTGAAATTCAAGCCTCCACCCTTAAGGACGAATTTCCACCAATTACACCAACTTATCTTCCCCAAAAGACCACAAACCTCTGCCAAATTCGTGTAGTGTGCTCAAGGGTTGTCGAAGGCGTTTGGACATCATTTTCGGCTTGGTAGAACTATTGTAGTTGATTGGAGGCTTGAAGGAGTGCTATAATCCTTCATCTTTGCCTATTGTAATTCATACTTTGGGTAAACCTTGTTACTTTTCTATTTAAAGATGTTTGTTATTGATATGATTATTGAGATTTTGTGTTTGATTGGAATTATGATGAATGTCTTGATACTTGCTTGTTCTTATATTGCTTTTCTTGTTGGTTTGATCCGTGACAATCATAACCATCAACTTGTTACTTGTTCTTATAATGCTTTTCTTGTTGGTTTGATCCGTGACAATCATAACCATCAACTTGTTACTTGTTACTTGCTTAAACAAACAAACGACACTTGTAGTGCAACCAAGTCTCTTGGGACGACCTTGATTTACCATATACTATACTACAACTTGACTAGGGTATACTTGCCCGAATGTGTTCCTAGTTAACCGGTAATTCTTGTTACAAATTTAAAACCCCGATGAAGCACATCAAGTTTTTGGCGCCGCTGCCGGGGACTTGTTTTGCACTTATTTGCTTGTTTGATTGTTTTCTTGTTTGATAGATTGTTTGTTTGCTTACATGATAATTCCGGCATCGTCACCATCAAGTTTTTGGCGCCGCTGCCGGGGATTTGGTTTTTGTTCTTAGGTGTTTGTTTGTTTGCTTGTTTGTTTGAATGCTAAATTGCTCTTGCTTATGAATGATTTACTCTTGTTTGAATGCTCTTGATGTTTGCTCTTGATGTTTGCTTAATTGCTCCCTTGCGTTTTCTGTCCAAAAATCTCATTTTCTCAAAATTGCTCAAATGATCTTTGCATCAAAATCAAGTTTTTGATGTTGGGATTTCGTTTCATGTGTTCTAAAATGCTCATTTCAATGATTGCTTTCTAAGTTGCTCGAAAAATGTTTGTGAAAAAACCCACCAAAACCACCCAGATCACTCTAACCGAATCGGTTGGCACTCCAACCGGATCGGTTGGAAGACTCGTACTTAATAAAACCACTACAACCGATCGGTCACTACCCGTAACCGGATCCGGTTGTGTGTTCTAAAAAAAAAAAAAAAATTATTCCGTGTGTTTCTTGTTTCGTGTGTTTGTTTTTTTTTTTATGTGATCTCTTGCATATTTGTGTTTCTTTTTGTTTGTGTTAATCTTGTTTAGATTGGTTTCGTATTAATTTTGAATAAGACTATCTTGTTTAGATTATTTTGTTTGATTTGTGTTACGTGACTAATTGTTTGTGTTTGCGTCTATGTGATTTAAGTGTCGTGTTATGTTTTTGGTCATCTTCTAATATATTTGTTTATGTGTTTCGTTTACTTGTGTTTAGTTTTATGTTCGTAACCTTTCGTGTTCTTATTTTACTTTATCAATAAATGGTTTGAAATAAAACTTGTGTTAAAAAAAAAAAAAAAAAAAAAAAATCCGTTTTGTTTTTGTTTTGTGTGTTTTGATAAAATAAGTTTAAATGTCTTTTTGTTTTTGCAAGAGTATCATTTCTTTTATTTGGTTTTTCCATTTTAAATTTTGTCAATTTGGTACATTGTAAATAAATAAGTACATGTGTTTTATAAATAAAAGTGTTTTGAACTTTGTGGGTATGTTCACTGGAAACCCTCACGAGACTATAACTCGTCCACTCGGGCCACCGAGGGGTTTAAAGGCTTGTTGCATGCGCTAAATGCAACCGTGATGCCTACGAAAGTGAGTTTTAGAATTTTACGCGTTTTTGTAGTTTATTTTGTTTTTGCAGATTTAATAAGCTCTTGGAGGAAGGATTGGTTGGATAGTGGACCTTACACTCTTGATTGGACATGTTTGGATGAGAAATCGATTGATCTCACACGCTTATGCTAGCGTTTGCTTAGCACATTATCATATGGAGTTCGATCGTGATGTTTAGCCCGGGAGGTTTCGTTTCACTTAGACTTATTATTTTATTTTCCCTACTTTACATGCTTTGAAGTTTTCACAATTGCTTTATTTTGTTTCTTTGTTATTTTTCCTTTGTTTATTTGTTTGGTAAATTATTTAATAAATTGATTTTTTCAAGTACCTCGAAAGTAAGGCTCACCCATTGTAAACAAACTGTGTGAGAGGTATAAGGCGGGTCTCCATGATTCCCTAAAGAAGTTGGGTTTTTAATATGCTTAGCGCTGACCTGCTTCTCCGCTTCTTTGTGCGTTTCAATGGAGCTACCGAGAACTCGTGGGACAAGAATAAGTCATGTTTGTTTTTTTTTTTTAAAAAAAAAAAAAAAAAAAAAAAATTATAAAAAGAAAAAGAAAAAAGAGTCGTAACTAGATTTAAGTTATTTTTCTTTTGTGTGCTTAACTTAAGTGTGGGGGGAAATATTATTGTGAGAAAGCGAAACTAGTTTTTAATTTCCAAATTTTTGGGCCAGTATTTTAAATTTTGTGAACGTGTTTGCCCTTTTGATCTAGTTGTTTTCACGCTTATTGGATAATATATTAGAATAACTGGATCATTCCACTGGTGAAATCGGTAATTTTGAAAAACTTGAGATGTGTCCCGATTAATATTGCAATCCATTCTGGGATCGATGACATTTGCTAGCACATATTATAGCCCTTCCACTGAAATTGTGAGGATTTGAGCCTGTTTCATATATAGCATACATTTTTTATGCTTGGATCTTTTTCTATGAGTGTGCCGATGATTTTATTTATTCTAGAACTTGTACTTGCAAATCATTACCAGACCGCAGTAAGATCACATTTGTGTGATATAAGTGTTTATGCGTGATAAAGAGGCAACCTTAGGAATAAAACCAAATGGCCTTCCGTTTACATCTAATGATATATTAGCTAACCACATCGGTTAGTTAACCACCCTTACATGGACCCATTTGTTAGCGCTCATCTTTAGCGCTAGATACCCTTAGTACACCCTCCGAGCCATCCCATTCTTTTTGTTACATCCAGAAAAATAAAAAAATATTTTACACCTTTAAACCTTAGCTTACCCCTTGTCATGTCTAATGGTTGGTTGCTAGTTGCTTGGTATGATTGGATTGTTTTTGATGATTATGAGTTAGCCACACTTTGTCATTTGTGTGTGCCGTTCCGACGAAGATGAAGGTGCGCAACTTCTTATTTGTATTTTTGTGGTGTATGCTTATACGAAGTGTGGGGGAGATGTGATGTATGAAGAAGAAGTGTTGAAAAAAAAAAAAAAAAAAAAAAAAAGTATGAAAAAAAAAAATGTGAAAAAAAAAAAGAGAATAAGTCATCGAAAAAAAAAAATGATGAAAGAAAAAAAAATATGTGATGACAAAGATGAAGTATGTTTGAGATATCGATTAGCCAATGTGCTAAGACGTGATATATATATATATTTGATGATCGATATGTGAAAAGAAGTTAGTAACTGTAATCATTTTCGGGTTTGCGGTTTGTTCGGTGACTAGCAACATGGGTATTAGACTTGACTCTATTTTCTTTTAACACCAATTTCATAAATAATCCCATGCCTTATCCATACCCTTTAATCACCCTTAGCCTATCATTATAACCCGAATAAAAGCCCTCTTTAGATGTTTACACTTGGTGCTTACGCCACGTCGGTGGAGTTTTGTTTCTTGTCCAAGCTTATGGTAATATTTAGATCATGACTGAGCAATATGAGTGTACTATTCCTTAATACTATCCATCACTAAATAAATTGAGTGTTGAGTGAATTATACATCCGTTCCATTTTCGTGAGGTGCTTAGCCATGTTATCAAGCAAGAGAATCCATAGGGTATTGTCAAACATCTCGATTTTTCACCTCTTAAAGCTTAAAATGATGAATCTTATCTCGTACTTGTACTTGGTAGATTTGCATCACATTTTTCTAATCATATTTCATGCATCATGTGGGATTTCTTTTCTTAATTTCTAGATTTGCTTGAGGCAAGCAAAACCTTAAGTGTGGGGAGTTTGCGCTCATTTTTCGCTTATTTTATATCTTATAAAAAAAAAAAAAAAAAAGTAAAAAATATAAAACCCCAAAAATATATATTTTTTTTCTTTTCGTTTTGTCATTTCGGTTTGTCTGTTTATTTTTCTTTTCTTAGATTTGCTTGAGGGCAAGCAAAGTTTAAGTGTGGGGGAATTTGATAACGCTCAAATTGTGCATGTTTTTAGTAGCGTTATCCGTGCTTTTATGTGTGTTATTTGGCTATAATCATATGCTTTTGTTGCTTAATCGTATCAAAGTCGTTTGCTAGTTCATTTGTAGCCAAGCACGGAAAGTGGAGAAAAGACGGAAAAGAAGTAAAATACGAAGGTTTCTCCATATACGAAGAGTTCCCATCAAATGAAAGACTTGCGGAGTATATTCGAGAAGATAAAGTCATCAAGTTAGTGGTCCAAAGACTCAAGAATAAAGTTCAAGAAGGAAAACGAGAAAGAAATGAAGAAAAGAAGCTTAAACGAAGAAATATTGGAAGACTCGTTGTTCCCGACACACCTTCACCATTTTGGCCATAACTTTTGCATACGGACTCCGTTTGACCCCCGTTCATGCCACGGAAAGATAAGAGAAAGATCTACAACTTTTCAGTTTATGATTTTTGTGATTTTGCTCCAACCGATCGGTCGAGACCGTAACGAATCGGTTGGAGAGTATCAAGAAGACCAACCGATTCGGTTGGAGCCCAACCGGATCCGGTTGGAGGTCCTGTTCACCATTTCGCACTACTAAGACTCCAAACGTGTTCTATATGATTCTAGTCCTTCCTACATGGTTTCTAGTCCTTCCAAGCTCCTTGGCCTCCAAGTAATGCATTGAATACCCTAAGCCTTGGTAGTAGTATAAATAGAACCCATTTGGCACCTCATTTCATCATCCCTTCTCCATCTTTCTCATCCCTTTCATCCACCACTCCATCTCTAGGTGTGAAATTCAAGCCTCCACCCTTAAGGACGAATTTCCACCCAGAGAGAACACAACCACTCTCAATATCTTCACCCCAAAGGTGTGAAACTCAAGCCTCCACCCTTAAGGACGAGTTTCCATCAACTATCCTATCCCAACTTGTGTGAAATTCAAGCCTCCACCCTTAGGACTAATTTCCACCAATTACACCAACTTATCTTCCCAAAAGACCACAAACCTCTCGCCAAATTAGTGTAGTGTGCTCAAGGGTTGTCAAGGCGTTTGGACATCATTTTCCGGCTTGGTAGAACTATTGTAGTTGATTGGAGGCTTGAAGGAGTGCTATAATCCTTCATCTTTGCCTATTGTAATTCATACTTTGGGTAAACCTTGTTACTTTTCTATTTAAAGATGTTTGTTATTGATATGATTATTGAGATTTTGTGTTTGATTGGAATTATGATGAATGTCTTGATACTTGCTTGTTCTTATATTGCTTTTCTTGTTGGTTTGATCCGTTACAATCATAACCATCAACTTGTTACTTGTTCTTATAATGCTTTTCTTGTTGGTTTGATCCGTGACAATCATAACCATCAACTTGTTACTTGTTACTTGCTTAAACAAACAAACGACACTTGTAGTGCAACCAAGTCTCTTGGGACGACCTTGATTTACCATATACTATACTACAACTTGACTAGGGTATACTTGCCCGAATGTGTTCCTAGTTAACCGGTAATTCTTGTTACAAATTTAAAACCCCGATGAAGCACATCAAGGACGTAGTTTTTCTAAAAATGAGTCTTCCGCTGCATCTGATAAGAAAACAACTCCTAGATCTTACCTTAGGTGGATACCCACGGGCAAAGTTTTCAACAAAGTAGGGCTTAGGTGGATTCCCACAGGAAAGATTTTTGATACTTGCACCAACACAGATAATAGTGAAAATCATCAAGTTAAGGAAGTAACAACCACTACAACCGTTGATAGTGATCACCCTCACCGTGAGGAATCTTGTACTTCTAACACTGTTATTTGTGAAACTCTTCTTCTTTGGTTGCAGGTGAATCAAATATCTCAGAACCCAGCTCATCAAAGGGTTCTAATTCTGTAAACTCTTCTTCTTCATTCTCTCTATCTTCTATTTTTGATTTTCCATTTCTTTTATAAAACCAACAAAAGCAAAATATAAAATATAAAACTTTCAAAAATACAAAACAATATAAAATCAAAATCCAAAAATATTCTTCTCACGACATGTCTCTCGTATAATCGATATTCAGACGTTTCTAGAAATGTCATTCAACAATGATACGGTATGTATGGATGCTTGAGCGAGAGTTCTTTATTGTTTTCTAAAACATGTCGTTTCTTAAAATTTCTTCATAAAATGGCTTTCGTATACTTCAGTACGAAACCCGGACCAAAATGATGACTTTTGATTATTTTCAAATCAAAACTCGTGCTTTTTAAGAAAAATCAAGTGTACGCTTCAGTGCACTACATTTAAAAATGGTGAGAAATCATCATCATCTTGAGCACCTTTTCAAGATTGTTCAAATAGATTTTTCAAAATCTTTCAAAATATTTTGTGATCAAGATAACTCCCTCTAAAACCCTTTAATTGATTATGCTTTATTAAAGGGGGAGTATAAAACAAAATGTTCCAAATTCATTCTTAAATCATATCCGTTTGTCTCCCGAAAAGATTCTAAAAATGATTTTTAATCCGTGGATATCAAAAATATCACGATTATGCTATTTTTGAGGGGGAGGATACGTGATTAAAATATAAAAAATGTTTAATGATCGGTGTTTGAATCTTAAAATGAGCTCGACTCAGACGGAACCAATGAATTGACGAGGAATCATGTACCATCTCGAGAAACTTTCTATGGACTTGACCAGGACGAGTAATAATTTCAAGTTAGTTCTCTAGTGATGTAAACGTGTCTCGAATCGGTCTAGTTCATTTAAAGTCGATCAATTCAAAAAGGTGCGAACTCTACCCTCTATGTGCAGATTTCTGTCAAAACTTATAAGCACATGTGAAGGGGAGTGTTTCAAAATATAAAACTCTCTGAGTGTCTCAAACATGTTTTCTATCATAAACACTCGAGAGATTTTCAAGAAAAATGGTTTTATGGCAACAATAGGACAGTCATGGAGTTATAAGGTGACTAAGGATAGGAATAACTGTCCTATGATCCGCCAGAGTCGGAGGATCTACCCAAGGACATCACCAATATTTAGTATTAGAAGTCCTTAGGTATGATTGAAAAAGGAGTAATGTGAAAAGGAGAAATAAGGGTTGAAGAATTAAAAGAAATGTAAAAGAAAGGGTGAAAAGAAATAGCCCTCCATATTCAACCTTAGGGCGTAAAACGGGTTCAATACATATGCTCTTGGTTGTCACTTAGATGACGCCGGTATTGAAGACAAAGACGTCATGGACCCAAAGTGACGCATCGCACTAAACCTTCTAGCCACTCAATTCCTCTTAAAAGGATTTGTTTCATTCTCACTGGAACCCTACATAATCTATCGACTTTCTCTTAGAGATCGTTGATATTGAAGAAGGAGACCCTCTCCTAGTCTCCGCTCAGAAAACCAAAATGCACTTATTGAGTCTAGAGCCACGAGATTCATCAAAAGATCTCATAGGAACACTTGACATGACATCGCTTGTTGTTCATCTATAAGGACACAAGTGATATATTCTAGAGTCCCACGCAGATCTTAACAATCGCCGAACATTTATGAGAAGTTTCACATCCGTGATCTTCAATGATTGAATGGAAACTCTGCCGTGGTCAACATCAAGCGCCACGACAAAGCAGTCACTCGGTAACTCCCGTGGATTACGCTTAGTGTGTCTCAAACGGTCTGATCGTGGGGTGATGCTTGTGTACATCATCGACTCATCCGAATCAGAGGTGTATTTCGGTACATCGCGTTATCTCACTTGTGGGACTCCAGTTCAGGAACGGCCTCTGTGAGAATTAGAGATGTGTTTTCACACTATGCTGTTAACACCCTCAAAATTCAAACTTGTAAGTACCGGAATCCGCTTATTACTAACCTATTTTTATGTTTTCTTCTTATGGAAGCTCCGGAGCGGATTGATCGTGCAGATTCTCCACATGCTCATACCAACAACACATGAAAGTTCTCATCAAAATCAAAGGCAACACAAAGTCAAAGATGATTCTTCGTCAATGTCAAAGAATCTACAAAGTATAAAGACTCGAGAACTACATCATTGGTAACCTAAAGACAAATAGAAGTGTGAGCATGGTGGAGAAAGGCGTGGAGACACCTAACCAATGAAGTTGACAACGGCAGACAACCACATTAACCGATCACAAAGCATGAAGGAACAATGAATCAAGACTATTCTATATCTACACACAAAGTTCAAGCTCGAGAAAAGTAAAGACCTAATCAAGTGGAGCATCATTTGAATGACCACCCCTTAGGGGGAGATTGTTAGCCTTAATAGTTTTTATTAGCAGTGATGGTCATTCACATTTAGGAACTTTGTAATGTGTGTTAGATATCGTGATAGAATAGTCAACGGGCTCGTGGATTGGACTAAGATAAATGGGTATTAGTTTAGTTAAGCTAGCCTTTTATCATGTGTAATCCAATCCAAGTCCACGAGGCCCAAGCCCAAGCCCATGGCCAAGCCTTTTAGGGCATCATGTATTCCAACTATATAAACCGCTCAAAGTCTCATTTGAGGGGTGTGCTTGAAAGTGTGTGTGTGTGTGTGTGTGTGTGTTTTCTTTGGAATATACAACTTATTGTGTTCATCTTTATCTTCACATATACACGGTTTTATAAACATCAAGTCACCATCTTTCTCATCTTTTCTTTCTTCATCTTATATGCATAACGTGTGTTTGTTTTTACGTGTGTTCATCTTGTGAAGGGTGGTATACGCGTAAGGTTGATAAAAGTGAGGTCCTACAATAGACTCCTTTGGTCAATTCGTCATAGCCTATTAGACATAGATTCCTACCGAAAATCAAAGGCATTACCCTTTGGGGTGACGAGGATCCTTAGCAACCTATGCTAAGTCATTAAGTTCCCTACATGCAAGATTCGAAACAATGGGTGCCCGGGCGCTAGTATCTTAGACACACATCCCTAACTTCTTAAGTTCCGCTTTCCGGAAGGTGATCCTTTGGTCAATTCGCACGAGAGGGATTGATAGTCCTTTGGTCAATTCTTATCAACCCTCGCAACCTACTTCCCTAGGGTCCTTTGGTCAATTCTCCTAAGCAAGCAAATAATACCGGAATTAAAAACTACCAAAGCAAGGGTAGCTACCAACGAACTCTGCATGCATACACTAGAAGCAATAATGGAAGAGCGAAAACGTAAACAAAACAATCAAAGAATCATAACTAGGCTAGCAACAAAGGTGCTTAGCTGATCATATTAAAACAAACACTCAAATGAATGTTTCACATGGTGAATGAAAACATGAATTAAAATGTAATAAAACAAATCGCTAAAGCTTATCGATGATATGGTGTGACTTTTCCCTTGGAAATAGCTCCGTATGCTAAATAAGATCTGCCTTTGGAACCCTCTTCACGTTCTCTGACTTTTTGTGGTGAGTGAATGATGATAAATGCATAATTTAGGGTTTATATTTATAGGCCCGATCATGCTACGACGTAACCTTATAATGTGGTTACGCCGTAACTTAAATACCCTCCAATATCAAATCACAGTGTGATGCTTACGGCGTAACCGTAAGGATGGTTACGCCGTAATCCCTTAAGCTCCGTCGTAAACTCAATAAGTGACTACTCCGTAATCTTCAAAGATCCAAGACATTCATAGTGGTGGTTACGCCGTAACTCATGTTGGAGGTCACGGCGTAACTGAAGGAGGCGTGAAATTCCTTATGACTTAGATGGTTACGGCGTAACTTGAGTTGATAGTTACGCCGTAACTGATTTTTACTTGGTCTTTATATTCGCATTCCTAGCTACGGCGTAAATGAGAGTGTGAGTTACGCCGTAGCTTCTTCCATGAGAGCATACTAAGGTATAAATTATTAAGTATATCTCCAAAATCGCGTCTCTTCAGCTCCTATGCTCGTGTATAACCTGGAAACGAAATATAAAGAAATAAGAGTATAAATCTATATAAACACTATAAAATACGAACATAATCGGGGAAAATTGACACTTTGCGGGGTTAACAAAACAACAACAAACCCAATTCCGCCGGGGCGGGGGGCGGGGTTAATATTTTTATTTTATATATTCCCGACGACAGGACGTCGGTACCACTTGGCGGGGTTAATTCCCGCCCAACTATTCGCAAAGTCAAGTTTGACCAATATGTTACCGACGACAGGGCATTGGCATAATTTGTTCATAAAAATTCAACGCACCAGATTCTTGTAGTGCTATATACCATATAAATTTTGGAAATATAGGTTTTGCTTAGGATTCGGCGTTCATTTCCGGCTTAGAAAGTCTCTAAAGAAATTGGTGCACATGTGTTCTCCAGATTAGCTCAAAATGTGAAATCCCGGAGTGGGACCACGCAAAATATCTCCATTAATAAAGCATATTAATCCGTTAATCTCATCATGTAAGGGCCCATTTGTTTTGTATATGGATTCGGATTCAGATTCGGATTTAGATTTAGATTTGAATTTGAGTCTGAGTTTGGATTTGGATGTGATGTAGAGAGAGAAAATATATTATATTTTATAAAAATAATGTATTTTATTCATATATATAAAACAAAAAATGTTATTTTATTTTGAAAATAGAAAAGATATCGTGAAAAAAAGTGGACCCATAATAATGGTGTCTATCACTTGAATCCTAATAGCCTTGGGAGGTATCACTTTTATGGGTCTCACACCCTTGATAAGACATCAACCCATGAACCAAACATTTGAGTACAACATTCAATCCATTCCACCAATCCAAAAGTCACAAAACAAACGGACACGAATTAGATGACTTACCAATCATCTTGGGGTTGGGTCATCAAATAGTACTTGGGGTGCAGTTATCATACAAGAAAAGAATTCTATCAAGCAAAAACCTATCGTAGGAAACTACGAATCTATGTTCATTCCAGTTATATCAGCTTATTCTTTCAAAATAACAAAAGAAGAACTGTGAAACCGGATCAACAACAATGAGGAGATGCTCCTAAGAACAAAAAAGAGCTATTGGATTTTCAAGCTAAAGTTTGTATGTAACTTATGCGAGATATTTCTTTTCACATGAGAGTTACAAAGCATTAGCTACATTTCAGCCTTCGTATCAATTTTTTTTTACTGTAATATACTTTGTGTTGGTAAGCTATGAAGACATCTTAATTGTGAAATCATGGATTCATATAAGCATATATGTAAACTAGCTAGAACTGTATAATATCAGAAGATAGAACACATATTATGTGTCAAATACATTAAACCCGATATAATTATCTTAGCCCATAGTAACAATTTTAGCCTTGTTCATGCTCCAAGCATTTAGACTCGAGATAGTCACACTTTTTGTGCCATCGTTGAATACATAGAGCTTGGCTTGTTCGTTAATCGCTTGCTTTGGATATACTCTAGCAGTAATACAAGTTAGTCCTTCTCCACCAAAACTTTCGACAATCGAATGATCAATCTGAAAATTCATAACCAAAATATATGATGCCCAAATATAAATATCTAAAACACGAGCACATGTACTTGTATGTGTCTACCAAATATATATAACAACGAACGCTTAGTAACGTACCAAGCTTCTTAGTGAAATCTTGTCATGAAGAGGGTCCAAATCAAGCAAAGCTCCATAGATACTTTTATCTACTTCTGCTGCCATTGAAGACCTGTTTTTGAAAGCATATGTAAGCTTGTTAAAGATTTTCATATGCCAAAATAATAAGTATATTCGTAATTTGGTATCAATGGATCGTATAGAAAATAGGATTTGCGTCTAACCTGCTTTGATCACTACACATGAGCACTACAAACTTGTTAGGACCTTTAAACACTCGGAAAAATACTGCAGTGTGTTCTGTCAAGTTCTTTGATGCCATAATCAACATGCCAAATGGACCAAAACTGCCGCTCACGGAAGCATTCTTTTGTCCACAAAGAAGTTGTGGATCAACATTTTCTGAATCTATCAATTCTGCTTCTTTCAGACTCAATATACTAAACGACACTTCTACATCAGCCTGAAATACAACTTCCATTACTTAATGGTTAAAAAAAACAATATAACAACAAAGAATGGAGCCAATTTTACACACTTGTGAGGCTGTGATGTTTGGTACTTCGATTCGGGTCCCACCCTTGAGTTCGTGATTCGCAATATTTACGTTTTTTCCGCGTAGTTTCTCAATTTCCTCCACTGGCCACTGAACCAGCTGTTTCTTATTATCACTAAGCCAAATGCTTCTAGGAAACGACTGAAACAATATAATCATTATAAAAACCATATGCATTGCATTTTCGGGTTTGACCATTTTGATCATCTAAAAAATGACTTACCTGAAGACCAGACCACCCTTTTTTCCTAGCATCTGATTCGCTGTCGCCTTCCTTAACCCATCCCCATAATACCCTTCTTTGTTTAGCAGTGTCGTAAAAAGACTTTGAAGCATAAAACCGCCCATAATCATATTGAAATTGTGTATTACTAACCTTGAAATCGTTACCAGCAACAACAAATTGATCCATTTTTGTGTCATACGTCCCGAGAACATAATACTCATGACTATTAAAACTCGCTTTAAGGACATGTATTGTGTTATTCCCTTGATAAGAGGTGTCGAGACCATTTTTGCCACTAGAACTAACAGGATAAAAATCCGGACACTCCCACATACCGGTCTCTTTAGAAAAATGGAACGGTTTTTTCGACCTTGTCCAATTTACACCATTCGTGCTATAATACAAAAGCGCGGCTCCTTGACCATTGGTCAGGGCTCCGATCACGATCCTCCAGTTCCCATCAGGACCCATCCACGCCGTTGATGGGTCTCGGAACTGGTCATGGATTGTGTCGTTGTCCGGGGTTAGGAAAGGGTTACCTGACCATTTGACCCAGTCTTTTAAAAGAGGGTCAGATAGGTTTTTCGGAAAGGCTATGTTTTGAACCTGGCTGCTGTTTACATCAACTCCCGTGTATAAGATCACGGGTTTTGGACCGGGTAGGATTGTGGCTGAACCGGACCAGCAGCCTTGGATGTCGTACGGGTCAGTTGGACTGAGAGCAGGTTCCAAAATGAGCCAGTTTACTAGATCATGTGAAATGGAATGACCCCATGTAATGTTGCCCCATAATGGACCATATGGGTTGTATTGGTAGAATAGATGGTAGACTCCTTTGAAATACATTGGACCTTTAACAAAATTCACAATAGTAAACAAAATAAACTGTGAGAAAAATAAACTGTAGTAAAAATAATACAAAGAGTAAATTGCAAAAATCGTCTCATTGGTTTTGTCAAATTACATGTCCAGTCCCTATCTTTTTAAAAATGCACTCGTCATCCATGTGGGGAAATTACAGGTGCACCCTTAACAAAGTGAAAGGGAAGGCGCAAGAGTGCAGTTTAGTAATTTAACTTCTGCTAGGGACCAAATGTGCACTTGTACGTTCCTCACGTGTACGATAAGTGCATTTTTGAAAGGATAAGGAATGAACCTGCAATTTAGCCAAACCACATGGACGATTTTTGCAATTTACTTTAATAGATATTTGATTTTTCTAACGGCAAAAAATAAAAAAATAAAAAATAAATAACGAAAAAAAGAGGTTTCTTACCATTAGGATCTGTGGTTTTATTAGCACAGCCAGTTTAGTCACATAACATGCCATGATATCAACAAAATTGAATTAGAACATGCATAAAAAAATTGAAATCCAACTCAAGTAGAAGCATCTAATGAGAAAACATATACCATTAATCCAGTTTTTGGGAGGCTGAAAGTGAAAACCAGTTCTGTAAGGCTGCAAATAGTCTTGAGTAGATGCACGAACCGTGACACTATTAAGAGCCGAAACTAAACAAAGAGAAACAACCATAGCGAAAACCATTTCTTGTATACATCTTTCCTTCCACATGGCTCGTGTTACTTAGTTTAACCATATGCGCATGACTTTCTATTTATAGGAAGGTTTGTATGTGTAAGAAGAAGAAAAGAAGAATTTTGATTAGTCAATGGTGGAAAAGTTGCATCCACAATGAGTGCATTTCAACAAATGTCACCATCTGGAATGGGTCTTGATTATATCTTTGGCTTTCTTGGCTCGTTCCTGCGTCAATGGAGTTGAATATCTGCCTTGAAGGGGTAAAGTGGAAGGAAACCATCGTTGTCGAATACTTAATGGTGACACGAGTAAAGATCAAATGAGAAGTAAAATTAAAATGAAAAAGGTGAGAAGAAACCACAGCCGCACAATTCAGATGCACCTAAAAAAATAGATGCATCTTGTTGGAATTATATAACATGACAATCAATAAATAATCACAAAACATCAAAGTATACATGCGGAAGCGCATAGGATTTAATAACGAATAATTAATTAACATAAGAAGAATATGCGTACCTTATTTGATTCTAGCCGAACAAGAATCAAATCCACAAACTAGCAATGGAAGAACCCTAATTTGATTTAATTAGGATTATATGAATTACCCCTTACCGTTTTGTAATTCAATCCAAGAATACTAACAATATTGTGTTAGTACCACTTTCTTGTACACACGTACTAAACCGAATTAAAGTAATGCTAGTTTTGATTAAACAAATAACTTTGTATGGGAAAAGTTTGAGGATCGACACCCACAAGGTGTGGCCGATCGGTTTGAGCAAAGAAAAACACACAAAACAAGTTTTAGGTTTAGCTAATGAATACAAGAGATGATTTACAAACACCCTTGGTTTTGTATATATACTCAAGCAAACTTGGTGAACAAGTTTGAGTTGTAAAAGGATTTGTTTCCTTTTTCCTTGTGGCCGATCGGATGGGTATCCCACAAGGGATTCCGGAACATTCACGTTATTTACAACTTAGTCCTTTTCCAATTACATTTAACGCCCGTTAGTCCATTACACTAATTACTTAACGTCCGTTATGTTATTTCGTTTAATTAATAAATAAATACAATGTTTAAATTTAATTATTTAACTTTAATTGTCATACGTAAAGTGTGCAATCCCGTGGTCTCGAGTTCGATCCTAACTCACGTCTACTAATTTATATCCATAAAACCAACAGCTCCCACTTGGATATATCTTAATAGAGTGATCACATCGGTTAGCATCTAGCAACACTTCGATGCCTCTAGTACAACTCGAGTAAGGTTCCTGGAAAACCTTTTAATGATTTCTCATTATTATTATCCTTTTGTTTCTAATACCATGTTAAAAAAATATATGAAATTAAGTCATTCTTTATAAAACTATTATGTTTCTCGTTGTAAGTGATTGACCAAGATTACCAAATCTTCTAAAGACAAAGGTTGAGTGAGTTCATAGAGTTTATGAAAATGCATAAATCCCATGTGAGACGCGTCGTCACCGCGACTCTATGATAAGTCCACATGCATGCCATGAAGTATATGCCTTAGATACCTGAAAATACATTGCTAAAAGTGTCAACACAAAGGTTGAGTGAGTTCATAGAGTTTATGAAATTGTTTTATATGACTACCACAAGTATAGGCCATGTATGACAAATATGTCACATAAAAATGTTACAATTGTTATAAGCAAATGACACCGAAGCTAGACTGATCATGATGTTCGCCCCAACAGAGTGTTTTGCCAAACAAATCAAATTATGATATTAAATGAAATGCATCCGTTTGACCAGTTGGAATCCACCAACCAGGGTGGAGGAGTCACCCTCAATAGATCTATTCACTCACCCTCGCTTCTTCCGGAATTAACGGTTCATGATTATGAAATGGGGACATTCAATTGGCAATGAGGTAACTTAAGCAATGTAATGAATTTGATATACTTGGTATCGTAATAAAATGATGTGCAATGTATTCTCCCCCGTAGGTTTGAAAATAAGTATAAACTTGAAAGACGGGGCTATGAAAACTCACCTGATACAATGATTTGATGATATAGTGGCAATACTGAAATGAGGTGCAATTTCTATCTGCAACCTAATATGAATGATATGATCTATTATAAATCATGAATATATATCATACATGCAAATCCACATGTAATCTATACCACTTGTGCAGTTTTGAAAATAGAGTTTATCGTCGAAATATATGTTTATGACATCTTGTCAAGTTACAAAATACTTTACAAGTATTTACGTTGAAACAACATCCTACGATAGTCGTTTAGTGATTTATCAAGAATTTATAGTTTTTCGTCGCAAAATAATGTACTTTGATAATTCGTGAAAGTGGCTAAGTGGCCTCGAAAAGCTAGTCGTAAATCAGTAAATATCGAGTGTTGGGAAACAAACTCCGTAGTTTTGGAATGCTTGTAATATTATCTAAAAGTCGTAACACTAAACTTTTGTCCATACGAGTCTCGATCCTAGATAAAAATGATGGTGAAGTGAGGTAGTCGGGCTAAAAATGCAGTTTCCGGGCAGTTTTCGGGAAAGTTTGAGAGGTCATAAGTTACTCGTTATAAATCCGTTTGACGAACGACTGGATATTTTGGAAAGTAGGCCAGGTGAACTAACTTTTACTCAAAGATACTATTATACCAAAACCAACTCGATCATTAAGAAAAACGGCTCCAAACATGGGTACCCTAAAAGACAGTTTCAACACTTAGAAATATTTTGGTAAAAGCTGAAGGAAATAAGTTGTGAACTTCGGTTTTCAAATATGTATATCTTTAGCGTTATAGGTCCGTTTTCTACGTTCTTTATATCCTCGGAATCGTGATAATATGTATTAATATATTTTTGATAAGTCGACTCTTCTAGTTTAGGTTTACAACTCGTTTTTGACCCTTGAAAAACCCTTGACAGCAAGTATATTTTCAGAAAAATAGTTTTCGTCGTTAAACTTGAAAATAGCGTAACTTCTTCGTTATAAATCCGTTTTAACCCGTTCAAGCGACCACGGTTTTGTTTTAAAGTATATTTTCAGAATATCTAGCCCAAAATAATCCATGACCTGTCGAAATTTTCAGATTTTGTAAAAACGATCAGACCCAAATCTAGTGTTGTCGAAAATGGTTTTTCTTGCGTAATACTTGTTTCAATCACTTCAAATCAACACCAAATCTATTATAAACTTACCATACACCTTCTTAGGGTGTCATGGGTTCCTAAACATCATCAACAATGATATGTTTCAAGGGATTAATTATAGGATGATTAAAACTTATAACAAGTACTAAAAACAATTAAAAGTAGTATAAATATATATGATACTTGCATGTTTTCTTACTAGATCATAAAAATAGATCAAATAATAGTATGAAAGATTAAGAAAAATCATTAGAACACTTACTTGAGTGATTGAATAGTTTTGTTGCAGATATACCTAATTAATCTCGAGGTTTTTATTTCAAAACCTAAACTAGATTACTACATGAACTTGTTAAACACTAGAGCTTGAAAAAATATTATGTTTCTCCTTCCTTTCTTGCCTTGGCCGAATACCACAAGGGAAAAAGAGACTGTTTCTTTTGTTTTTCACCTTAAATGTGTGTTTGTATGTGTTTTAGGATAATATCTAGCAAGTAATGTGTATAGGTGTACATTTAATCTATAAGATTTTTATGAAAACATAGTGACTCATGGGGGGGGGGGAGGTCGGCATGGGCTTATGGGTATAAGATTTGATGAGTTTTGATTAGTTAAATGTATTTTAGTTTAAGTTTAATGTGTATTTGGTACATTTAATTAATTATTTAATGTAGCGTTAGCTAGAAATCAATTTTAACGGAACAAAATAAAATATATCGAAGTCATAAAAATTATAAAAATACATTTCTCGCAAGAATTGAGTGAATAAATAATTATCGAGTTGAACTTACGAAAACCGTCGTAAATATTTATATATAGCAATTTAAATACAAAATAAATTCAAAACATTGGATAAACTAATAATATAATTTTTATAGTCTTAAAATGAGTATAAAAATATATTAGGATAATTTTTGGAAGTGTCGGTTCAATTATTCAAAATAAATGATCGTGTGATAGCGTTTATTTAATAAATAAATATACGTTAATGAAATATGCAAACTCATGCATTAATTGATATGAAAATGATGTTAGTGATGTTATGTAGACTAAATTTAGTCTATATGAAATATACTCAATGATTTCCATGAATACGCAGCTTAACCCTCAAGGTTACGCGTATTTGATACTCGTAAACCTAGTTTACGAAAAATGATGAATAGTGAATCATGAATAGTGATTTTTCTCCATGAATGAACAGTGTTTCGTGAATAGTAAAATTTTGAAATAACCTTTCAAAGTCTCAAACCGACTCCAAAAATGCTGAATAGTAACCAGTGAATAGTAAATTCCCGAGATGAATAGTAAAATTTTCAAAGTTTGTAAAATGACCTGAAATTACGGGTTGTCACATTCGCCCACCCAAAAAGGAATTCAGTCCCTGAATTCAGTTCATGTTGGTTTCTACGGTGTTATCGGTGAAAAGAGTTTAACTTCCCGCGTTTTCTGAATCGTACAATGCCTTTCCAAGGCGATACTTTCAACATAACTTTGTTGCCAACTTGAAATTCTAATGGTTTGTGACTTATGATACACATTTCCAATATTTTGCGTCGTATATCGACGTAGCTTTTCTATCTATTTGTTGTTGCTTGTAACTGATTCTTGATCTATACGATTTCTTTGTTGTTTCATGAATAAGTTATGGACTAGTGAGTTGGACTTTCCTGATTTTTGGCTTGTAAACAAGTGATTGACACCTCAACCATAGAGTGTCTCAATTGGTGCAGTCAATATGTTCATGTGATAACTATTGTTGTAAGGGAACTTGTTCGATGAAGAATGATTTGCCTAATCATTTCCAAAAACAATCACATATGCTTTGAGTATATCTTTTAATGTTTGAATTGTTCTCTCGCTCTGACCATTGAGCTGAGGATAATAGGCGTTACTCATGTCCCAGTAGGTTCCATGGGAATCTTGAAATGATTTTTAGAAGTCTAAGGTGAATCGGCTACCTTATATTATGTAGAATTGAAATTGATACCACGTGTCTCATGACAAATTCTAAAATGTCAAGTCTGTCGAAAAGGGCATTATTGTAAAGAATATATTATGGGCAACAGTTGTGATTCCTCGCATTTCTAGTTCTAGCAAATGTCATGACTTGAGTCTTCCTTGCCTAAGGTGCTTAGTCTCCATTACTAAAATGTTTATTGTTTGATGGTGTCTCTCTTAAATTCTCTTATCGAAATATTTCCACACTATGTTGTCAAGTCACAAAACCCTAAATATTTAAGTGATGTGATGTGGTGGTTGATTTTTCAAGATTTGTTCCGATATTGAGTGCTTCTAAAATAGTTCATCACCGAGATTGTTATCATGCTAGCAAAAACATAGATATCAGCTCATACTATGTCGAAGAATGTTTGTTCTGATTTCACTTGTAGATGGGAGTCATTGATTGTCCGATATGTTCAGACCTGTTGCATCTCTTAATATGGAAGTGAGGTTATCTGGAATTTCTAGAGAACACAATGTCTTAGAGAAAGTTTATATCGATAACCTTAATTTAACTCAATTTTCCTTTAAGGGAAACTTATTGTAGGGAAGTTCACATATTGCTGAGGCCATGTTTTAATGGTATGTTCTGCAGTCTCAGTTAGGAGGCTTGGTTTATTTCTATAGTGTTGCTTAGTGTGTATTTGCTTTGTACTAAATCTTGTAACTCGGTCTAGCTGGTATTATTAAAATGATAGAATTTGGCTTCTAGTCCAAAGTTAGTGGTTCGGAATGTCTCGTGATTTCTTAAGATTTTTATTGAGTTTTGAATCATCTTACTACATACTTCTAGTCCTTGTTGGTAGTCCTGAAATCCTTTCATTGTTTTCTTGTATCGAGGAATCCTCCTCATAGATGGTATAGAAAGTCTTTCCTAAAAAGGTCACTAGTAAAATTTCAACTTATCGGTTGAGTGAGTGATGAATGGTGTAGGTATCTATAGTGTGTTAACAAAAGAGATGTTTATGAACAATTTATCTGATTACAAAGCTTTGCTTTTGAGTGAAGATTGTTTTAGGAAGTTTGAAAAGATGCTTGTTTCTTTCATGACATAATTCTTCCTGAATTATACATAGGTGATCAGGCTATGTATAATCAAGGACAAATGATGTGATGCTTGGTTTTGTTGAAATGGTATTATGTTTCTCCAAAGTTTTAGATGGTATTCAACGTGTTGTTTTTGTAAGATAATGGCTCAAACAATTTTTCAGAGTAACATGAAAATCGTTTCGCGTAATGGTAGTAAATAGTTGATAGAATGACTGAAAATCAATTTATAGGATGGTAACAAAACAACTTGTTTTAAAATTATGTGAAACCATTTTCCTAAGATGGTAGTAAATTAGCTTGGAATAAAAATATGTGAAATAATTTCATGAAGTAGTAGCAAAATAACTTGGAATAAGATTTGTCGAATGGTTTGTAGGATACATGGGAGAACCTCATAGAACAGTAATAGTCTCCTAATTGGTCAAGAATAAAGTTGGCCTAATCCCTAGTAAGATAGCGGTATATTGTTGCGAAATGATTAAAAATTGGGCAAATGGAATAGGGAATGGAATAATTGAAGGTTGTGATTATCGTGGAGATAATAAAAGATAAAGATTACATTAGATAGAAAGGTACTTATTATCTGTTCCTGTTGATGGTTTAATCGTGTCTCAAGTGTAGGAGCAGTAGACTGTCTAACAGCAGCAGCTCTGAATCTCTCACGGTCCTCAAACCTATAAGATGGTGTAGTGTCTATAGTCTTAGTGATAGATGATAATGGTATGTCAAATCATGCATGCCTCCCAAGCTGCAAGTCATGTGTATGAGTATCGTCTATGAGATGTGATGGTACGGATGGTGCTCTAGATGATAATGATGATGATGATGATGGAAATCCTAGTGGTGGTTTAGGAAATGATGGTGATGATGGTAAATGAAATACTACCCTCTTTCATGTTGTCTCGCGACGTTTCAGAGGTAAAGTTGGGGTATGCATTATTGGACGACTAATAGTGGTTTGAGTAGCTGATAGTGGTTGTATTACATGAGTAGCAGGTGATCTAAGAATGAGGGTAAGAGAATGTACTCTCTTCCTTGTAGTAAGCATCCTAATAGGTCCATTAGGACTAAGCCTATAAGTCCTACCAAATGGTATGATCTGTCCCGGCTGAATGATAGAAACTGTCCTGATCCTACGGTGAATCAATGGTGATCGTGGTGGTGTAGGTGCAACTTCGCCCTCCTCAAAGGGTTCAGTATCCATATCGGATAATATGTGTGGTAAGTCTGGTGTAGAGTCAACTAATGTTAAAACTATAGTAGGGAATGACAAGGTATCCTCCTATGTCAGAGTCGGATGTAAGGATAATGGAATGGGTATCTAAAGACATCTATGTGACAATCGATTTGAAATGAAAGTAAATGACCCGCATAATGTGCGTATGAATCCGCATGTAAAGTGAATATGCACTTATGATGAAATGATGAGATGCTATGATGATGTAGTTATAGTTTAGGGTCAATGATACAACCTAGTTCTCTATAACTCTTACTCTGATGCCAATCTGTGACACCCCCAAAATACTTGTTTTGCAGCGGAATGGAATTCCTGGGGATGACTGCCATAGCATCACAGTTACAGCTATATTGAACGACCAAAAGTGTCGTTTTGAAAATACATTGTTTGATTTATTAAAACATTCAGAGTTTACAAAATATAGGTCCCAAAAGATTGTCAACATGTATGAAAATAAGTTTGATACAAACCAAACGATGTTTAAAATGCATAAATCCTATGTGAGACGCTTCGTCACCGCGACTCTATGATAAGTCCACATGCATGCTATGAAGTATATGCCTTAGATACCTGAAAATACATTGCTAAAAGTGTCAACACAAAGGTTGAGTGAGTTCATAGAGTTTATGAAAATGTTTTATACGACTACCACAAGTATAGGCCATGTATGACAAATATGTCACATAAAAATGTTACAAATGCTAAAAGCAAATGACACCGAAGCTAGACTGATCATGATGTTCGCCCCAACAGAGTGTTTTGCCAAACAAATCAAATTATGATATTAAATGAAATGCATCCGTTTGACGGCTTGAATCCACCAACCGGTGGAGGAGTCACCTCAATAGATCTATTCACTCACCTCGCTTCTTCCGAATTAACGGTTCATGATTATGAAATGGGGACATTCAATTGGCAATGAGGTAACTTAAGCAATGTAATGAATTTGATATACTTGGTATCGTAAAAAAATGATGTGCAATGTATTCTCCCCCGTAGGTTTGAAAATAAGTATAAACTTGAAAGACGGGGCTATGAAAACTCACCTGATACAATGATTTGATGATATAGTGGCAATACTGAAATGAGGTGCAATTTCTATCTGCAACCTATTATGAATGATATGATCTATTATAAATCATGAATATATATCGTACATGCAAATCCACATGTAATCTATACCACTTGTGCAGTTTTGAAAATAGAGTTTATCGTCGAAATATATGTTTATGACATCTTGTCAAGTTACAAAATACTTTACAAGTATTTACGTTGAAACAACATCCTACGATAGTCGTTTAGTGATTTATCAAGAATTTATAGTTTTTCGTCGCAAAATAATGTACTTTGATAATTCGTGAAAGTGGCTAAGTGGCCTCGAAAAGCTAGTCGTAAATCGGTAAATATCGAGTGTTCGGGAACAAACTCAGTGGTTTTGGAATGCTTGTAATATAATCTAAAAGTCGTAACACTGAACTTTTGTCCATACGAGTCTCGATCCTAGATAAAAATGATGGTGAAGTGAGGTAGTCGGGCTAAAATGCGCTTCCGGCGGTTTCGGAAAGTTTGAGAGGTCATAAGTTACTCGTTATAAATCCGTTTGACGAACGGCTGGACATTTTGGAAAGTAGGCCAGGTGAACTAACTTTTACTCAAAGATACTATTATACCAAAACCAACTCGATCATTGAGAAAAACGGCTCCAAACATGGGTACCCGAAAAGACAGTTTCAACACTTTGAAATATTTTGGTAAAAGCTGAAGGAAATAAGTTGTGAACGTCGGTTTTCAAATATGTATATCTTTAGCGTTATAGGTCCGTTTTCTACGTTCTTTATATCCTCGGAATTGTGATAATATGTATTAATATATTTTTGATAAGTCGACTCTTCTAGTTTAGGTTTACAACTCGTTTTTTACCCTTGAAAAACCCTTGACATCAAGTATATTTTCAGAAAAATAGTTTTCGTCGTTAAACTTGAAAATAGCGTAACTTCTTCGTTATAAATCCGTTTTAACCCGTTCAAGTGACCACGGTTATGTTTTAAAGTATATTTTCTGAATATCTAGCCCAAAATAATCCATGACCTGTCAAAATTTCCAGATTTTGTAAAAACGATCAGACCCAACTCTTGTGTTGTCGAAAATGGTTTTTCTTCCGTAATACTTGTTTCAATCACTTCAAATCAACACCAAATCTATTCTAAACCTACCATACACCTTCTTAGGGTGTCATGGGTTTCTAAACATCATCAACAATGATATGTTTCAAGGGATTAATTATAGGATGATTAAAACTTATAACAAGTACTAAAAACAATTAAAAGTGGTATAAATATATATGATACTTGCATGTTTTCTTACTAGATCATAAAAATAGATCAAATAATAGTATGAAAGATTAGGAAAAATCATTAGAACACTTACTTGAGTGATTGAAGAGTTTTGTTGCAAATATACCTAATTAATCTTGAGGTTTTTATTTCAAAACCTAAACTAGATTACTATATGAACTTGTTAAACACTAGAGCTTGAAAAAATATTATGTTTCTCCTTCCTTTCTTGCCTTGGCCGAATACCGCAAGGGAAAAAGAGAGTGTTTCTCCCTTTACCCAAAAAAAAAAAAAAAAAAAAAAAAAAAAAGAGAGTGTTTCTTTTGTTTTTCACCTTCAAATGTGTGTTTGTATATGTTTTAAGAACCCTAGGAAGTAATTTTAGGGGGAGAGAGAATTTTATGATTTGTATGGCACAACGTTTCAAGGTCCTAGGAAGTAATTTTATTTTGTTATGTCATATGGTAGCATTTGAGTAGTGGTTTATTTTCTTGTTTAGAGAATTGGAAGTGTCTTGTTATGTAAGGTTTATGCCTATGTAACGGGCTGAGATATGAGACTTCACTCATATCCATTGTACTTAAACGTTTCTTTGGTTAATATATTTACCAGGGTGCAGGATTACTCCCCTTTACCCAAAAAAAAAAGAGAGTGTTTCTTTTGTTTTTCACCTTCAAATGTGTGTTTGTATATGTTTTAGGATAATATCTAGCAAGTAATGTGTATAGGTGTACATTTAATCTATAAGATTTTTATGAAAACATAGTGACTCATGGGGGGGAGGTCGGCAAGGGATTATGGGTAAAAGATTTGATGAGTTTTGATTAGTTAAATGTATTTTAGTTTAAGTTTAATGTGTATTTTGGTACATTTAATTAATTATTTAATGTAGCGTTAGCTAGAAATCGATTTTAACGGAACAAAATAAAATATATCGAAGTCATAAAAATTATAAAAGTACATTTCTCACAAGAATTGAGTGAATAAACAATTATCGAGTTGAATTTACGAAAACCGTCGTAAATATTTATATATAGCAATTTATATACAAAATAAATTCAAAACATCGATAAACTAATAATATAATTTTATAGTCTTAAAATGAGTATAAAATATATTAGGATAATTTTGGAAGTGTCGGTTCAATTATTCAAAATAAATGATCGTGCGATAGCGTTCAATTATTCAAGATAAAACATAAACAAGTTTGAACTACTACTCATCTGTAATAGAAAGCAATAACGTTCATGTTCATCTGTTTTAGCCGGCCCATTTAACGCTAATATACTTTACGAAACCATGTTCTCTGAGATGATTTGTGTTAATCTAGGTATTAAGTAGAGCCAAATTTATTGTATCCTGGTCAATATCTTCTTCTTCATCGGGGATTTGAAGCGAGTTAAAAAGGTTAAAGAAGCTTTCACAATTCTCTGTCTTTGTAATGGTGTTGACAAATGGATGGTCGAAAAAAAAAATTATTTATAGGTGGTAATTATTGAGTGAAGAATATTATCAAAATGGTGGCCGAAATTTTTGAAGACGTGGCCGAAATTAATTGAATTTAGGAGGAGAAAACAAAAAGGTTCAAGAAAATGTAATGAGAATGAAGATGACGGGATGTTTGATGGGGAAGAAGGTATATTATTTTTTATTTGAATTAGAAAAAATTCAAGACAAAATCTGGAAATGATGATTCTGCCCTCTCGTGAAAGGCATGTGAGGGTGCTAACAGACTGACGGGTGTTAGTCAAAGGGACCATCGAAGAGGCAAAATTGAGATGTCAAGGATGTTAGGTGTATTTGTTTTGAAAATGGGACGAAACATGTATTTTGGGTACAACCTTAGGTACGAATGATGTATTTTACTCTATCTATACTACCTTATAATGCATTTGGGAGTATTCCATTATTAGCAAGGCTTAAAATTCAGACTCTTAAACTTGCTTGTTATGGAAATATTGTCTTTTGATAGTCATCAATATCATTATAACATTGTAACAGCCCATTTAATCTTCATTGTAACATAAAAACGTGTAACCGCTAAAAATCATTATTATCAATAATCATAATTAAAAATATGTAACCGCATCCACCATATAAATTCACACAAACCATTTCATAACTCTCACACACAAAAATAATCTCTCAATATACCCTCACTTTTACTCCTCAACTTTTACATGTACTTTTTTTTAGAGAATCTTTATATGTTTGTTAGAAAAACTTTTAACCGAATAACATTTGCTCGCCGAAAAAATAGTCACAGGGTACCCACGCAATAGGGTACCCGCCGTCGCATTGCGCGGGTACCCTGCTAGTATTATATTACTGGCTAGCTCCTATAGAAAATTTTGAATATTCATGCTTCCATTCGACAACACTAAAATATATTGTTAATATGGTTTGGGGTTTTTTTTCCCATCACTGTTAAAAAGCACCAAACCTACACAAAATATATATGGGATGTTACAAGTTTTACATTCATCTATGTCACTTTTAATCTCTTAAACTCTATAGAACAAAGGGGGTGTTTGGTTCACAATTTCTTTTTTAAAGAATTGTAATATGTCAAAGGAATTTTAATTTGAATGAAT
This sequence comes from Chrysanthemum lavandulifolium, assembly GCA_022545495.1. Classification (NCBI taxonomy): domain Eukaryota; kingdom Viridiplantae; phylum Streptophyta; class Magnoliopsida; order Asterales; family Asteraceae; genus Chrysanthemum; species Chrysanthemum lavandulifolium. The sequence continues at coordinate 280,829,463 of CM040240.1, read as the reverse complement.
TGTAATTTGAAAAATTAGAATATGTTGTAATTGTAATGTATTGAATTGTAATTGATAAATTGTGTCATTGTATTTGGTTGACCAACAACGTAATGTAATTTATAAAATTAAAAAAAAAAAAAAGATTACTAAAATATTATGAAATTAATTTGAATTCGCTCATTGGATGTAATTGAAATAAATTCCATTTTAATTACTTTGCAAACCAAACAGCCTATGTAATGTAATCTGAATTACAAGTCTCTCATTCTAGTTAACCGAATAAGCCTACAATGGAATTGAGATTACAATTATGCAAAATTACATTACATTACAATGAACCAAACGCCCCCTAAGTGTATTAGGACTCGAGATTGACATTTTTTAAAAGTAGTTATATTCGAGATATAAAGATTTCACTGTAACATATATGCAGGCATATAGCCGTTGTATAATGGTTGAAAAAGTAAAAAGTTTGTGGTGAGCATTCATTTTCCATTATTAGAGGTCTGAAATTTGAACCAAAAAAATATACAAAATGACCGTTGTGTAATGATCATAATACATAAATTTCTTATTATAATGTATGTCTATTTATATAATTCTTGACCTATGTGTAATGGTCATAAAACCAAATTTCTCTTTATAATGTTTGATCGTTGTGTAACGGTCTTAAAACCAAAATTTCTCTGTATATAATGTATGACATTGTGTAACGGTCATAAAATTTTCCATATAATCCATGATTGTCGTTTAACGGTCATAAAACCAAAACTTCTCCTTACAATATGTGACCGTTGTGTAACGGTCATAAAACCAAAATTTCTTTATATAATGTCTTTCTATGACCAATTCTTCTCACTAACTTTTATCTCCTACACATTCTCTCAATCTCACACCATTATGTGTCTTTCTATTATCCGTTGATGTTATGTTGATGTTGTAGCTTCATCAACATACTATTGAGATCATTATGTACATTACTTATCTTCAGTTCAAGCTTTACATTTTTATTCCAGTTAACATCTGGAAACATAAATCTTTCTTAGGAAAGGTTATACATTCTCGGCTCAGAAAGTCTCTAAAGAAATTGATGAAACATTCATTTTCCAGTTTATTTGGAAAAACATTGTGTCGTCAGGACGATATGTCTTGGTCAAAGGTATTCTTTGAGTAATTTTCCCTAGAGGGATCATCATGCTTGTGATTATGAATTATTCTCTAACATAGTATCATGCTTAACTGCAAAATGAATTATGAATGCTCAAACGTTTCATATTAGCAATTGTGTATGTGTAACCTTATTTCTTCATGTTCTTATTAACTAGTTATAACACTTCGCGCACGCGCTGGTCTTTGTATATTATGTTTTTCTAAGAATCGATTAGTAATTTATTTATTTTATATAGATTTGTAAATTGTTGATATAGAAACATTATAATTAATTATATATAATTTAATTATATTAAATAGGGTAGGAATTTTGAATGGTATAAAATTTTATTTATTTACATTAGACACAAAAATTTTAAAATCACTCCCTTTTTACTAAGTTTTTTCTTTATACTTTTGACACTTAAACTTTTAGGTTTATTTTTCTTTTTGACTATATAAGAACGTTTTTTAAACTATTTCCAAATCAAATATTTGAGTTTTTTAGTAAATATTTTAAAATAAAAATAATAATATATAAATAAAATATTACCAAATATGGTATGAATTGTTTTTTTGAAATGAAAATTTCTCACTAGAGGTTTTGTTTTATTATATAAAAGATATATGGTGTTCTTTCGGATATGCTTATAAATTTTGTACCGGTGTATATAACAAAGTTAGCTTAAATTAAGTTTATAGGAACCAAAGCTTTTATTTTGTAACATATTTGATAAAGTAGCTATAAATGAAACTTATGAATTATAGATGTAATATAACATAAAAATATATCTAAACAGATATACATATATTTTAAATGTATTAATATGACTAGTCATTTCAAATTTTTCTACACCATTTAAAAGCTAATTTTAAAAGTTCAAAAATTAAAGCTATTAATGTAAATAGTCATTTCAAAACGTATATACGAGTAGTGAGCTTCTTTTATTTTTTAAAGTTCAAGCTCTCATAAATCTTCATAAGCTCTTTTAATTAGCAAATGACTTGTGACTATCATCTTTAAAGTGTGAGATGTTCCTAGTCCAAACAATGTTTGATACAAACAAACCTAAAGCTAACACGTTAATGTTCAAATAAGTTTTACTCGGTTTAAGTCTATGTGACAACCAGCAATAAGCTCACGCTCTGAAAATTAGTCGGTCAAAAACTCAAAAACTAAAACAACACACCAATATCTATGTTATACGTAGTAATATTTACATAATACAACATAACAATGTAATACTTTATATGTCACCTGAGCATCACCTTTACTATTACGTAATACACCGATATCTATGTAATAATATTTACATAATATATATAACATAACAATGTATAATACTTCATATATCACCTGAATCACCTTTAGTATTACGTAATACAACAAAATATTCACATATTCTTGTGATAGCCAAGTACCAAAACACCTATATATATAGACCAACTCACCTCATTTCTCACCACCTCCTCAATATCTATCCACACCATAATTTCATATTTCAAGATTTTTGCAAAATGGCAAATGACAATCTTGGGTTACCTGCTAACTTTTCAGGTGATGATGCTGGTGGTGCCTCGTCTGACACTACCGTAGAAACCATCACCAATATGATGGTTATGGTTCATAATGAGGTCTCGTCACCAGTTAACAATTTGGAATCTAGGGATCCTGTTGGCGAACATGACAGAATGTTGACTGCTACGGATCCTACGTATGTTGGGTCATCTTCAAGGGTTAGGAATGTATCAGCAACTCCACCAAGGTGATCAACAACCCTTTTTTTTTGGGTTTATGTTTTATATATGTTTTTTATTGGTTTTTAATGTTATTTTTTTATAGTTTTTATGTTCTTGGTATATATTTCTGTGTTAGTTTCTTGTTTTTGATGCATGTTTTGTTGATAGTGGCGAGTTTAATGTCTTATAGAGTTCCTTTTAGAAAGAGGGTGTTATGGATTGCTTATTGTTCTGCTTGTTTTACTTATGTTGTTGATAAGCGGATTAGAATTAATGCTTATACCAAGGTGGTTATATGCTAACCGAAAAACATAGCAACCCAAAACAACCTGTTAATAAAATACGAGTGATAGCAATTAGCATTTTTTTCGGTTAGGTTGATTGATCTTTGTGTTTTGAATATGATTATGGGAAATGAATCCGCGGTTGGTCTTATTTTTAGAACTTCTTGCATGGTTGAGAGTATCGGATCTTTAATTAGGGCTTATCTGAGATTATAATGTGGCACATATAGTATTTGGATATGGTTTCATTTATAGCTGTAAAATTTAGCTCTTTAAATGCTCGAAACAATTTTAACTTTTGATTATTTGATCCAAAATATTCAGTTTTGACTCAAAAACACGATATTTGGATAATCATTTTTAAGACGGAATGCTAAACGCCGCGTTACTTATGATTTATTAATGGTATAAAAGCATACCCTTGCAAGAGTAGTCCTTATTGTGGCAAAAAAAAAAAAAAAAAAGTCAAATCTTTTTATTCTTTATGGTCGGGCGCAAGAACATTAACTAATAATCAAATAAATTGCATGAACGAAGAAATTTACGTGGTTAGGTTATGAAAAATTATGGTAGCATGCTATATCTGTTCTATCAAATAATTGAGAAACACACTCTAAATCTCTAATACGCAAGTAGTACATTTTTGTTAGGTTTAGTTAGATAAATTTTAAAACTATGCCAAAATTACTGAACTTTCCAAATTAGGAATACATCTGATTAACGAAAATGGTACTTTACAATCGTTACAAAATGTTTTTGTTAGTCCCTAATTGTTATGTCCAAACACTGCTGTCTGCTACGTGACGTAAATAGAAAAAATAAAAAAATTAAAATCTTTCTTCTGTTAAATTGTGATCGCTTATGAAAGTAGCTCTTCATTTTCTTTTATAATGATGTTGATTCGGGTTTCTAAATTAAATTATTGTAGTGATCAAAATGGGTCACCCGAAATCGGTACTGAGACCAGAAATGGGGTTGTCACTGTCAATAATGGTTATCTACCAGTGAAGGTAACCATGGATGGAATACCAGTGGGACGGAGAGTGGATCTTCGGGATCACGACTCGTATGAATCATTAACACAAAAATTGGATGATATGTTCCGTGATTACGGTGAGTTGGCTTTCTATTGTAACGTAAGTTTTCTCATTTAATTTTTTCCTTTCATAATACAATTGTTCTTGCCAAAACTTTATCTCTAGGGTTGAACATGGAAGGAGTGGGACCGTCCTATCTGTTGAGTTGAAATTCTGAGTATGTGCTCGCATATAAAGATGATGAAGGAGACTTGATGTTTGCTGGAGACGTCCCATGGCCGTATGTTTCATCAATTTCTGCACATGTTCTATAGAGATGGGAGGGTAATGGGTCATTTTTGTTACGGGTTGGGTTGACTTATAACCACTTCTTGTCATTAATGTATAAGTCTGATTAGATAAGCAATATTACAACATTAACAATCTAAATCTTTGTTTAAAGTGAGTTAGGAAGTTGTGCTCATCTGAAATAAACTTTGGAAAACATTCATGGTGTGTTCAACCCGTTAAACCCAATCAACCCATTCATAAGTAAATGTGTCATTGCCACATCTAACGTCATCGACCTTTTTTATTTTCAAAAGTCAATCTCAGGTCTTAAAATCCTTTATGGTTTCAAATTTTGTTTTAGGATGTTTCGAAGTTCGGTGATAAGGATTCGGATAATGAAAAATTCCGAATCTTACAGCCTTGGTTATCGTGAGCTCACTGTTGAGGCAGCAGCTCTTGAAGAAAGTAAAACGACCGACGACGTTTAATGTTAGATATGCTTCATTTAGTTTGCGGATGGACGGACTCAACCAAGTTTTTCTGGTTCAATGCGTCAGGCTTATCCCATTTCCGGAAAAGCATCTAGTTACATTTAAATCATCAGTTTAAGAGTACTTTCATTGTAATTATATGATATTTTCTGTTTTCTATGTCTAGATCTCTAGAACTTTTATCCTTAAATCTTGTAAATAACCATTGCTGGCAACTCTTTTATAATAAACATCTCATTTTAGTTATACTTTGTCTCTTACGGGTCAAACGGATGAAATTAACAAGTTATTCGGACTTGTTACCTAATCAGTTTGACGCACTACGCTTTTACACCAACAGTTAGGACAGTGAGAACACTTTCTCGCTTTGGAACTAAATTATTAACTCTTATCTTACTATCTAATAAAGTATTAATGCCTTCTATAAATAGCAATACTTAAAATTCAGTGATACTTAAAATTCAGTGATACTTACAATAGAAATACTAATTAAAACACATTTTTTAACATTAATTTCTCTACTACATAATTTACAAGTTTTAAAGCTTAATATACACAATACAAAACACTATTAATGTGGTCAAGATATTTAATGTAGTCAATTAATTAACTCGTCAATAAATACAATTAATATCAAACATATTGTACAACCAACTTAAACACAATTCATGCATTAAATATCACTAATACAAATAATAAAACACATTATACAAATATTTAAACCTGAAAGGGCAATGGGACAAATGGCTCGAGCCCAAACCGGCACGGGCCAAACGGGCTCGAGCCCGAACGGGTATGGGTTAAACAAAATTCTAGATATCCATAAATTTATCGTAAAAAAAACATAATAAACTAAAATACATGATTCAACGGAAAATTTTATTTCAGGGTACCCGCCGCCACAACGCACGGGTACCCTGCTAGTAACAATAAGAATGAGTGTTGTGTTTACATTATTTTCAGTAAGAATTAACATACTTCGACATATAATTAACATACTCAAAAAGTTTTTAAAAAAAGTGAATAATCTCTAAACATAATTAACAGAAAATTGCTATTTGTCTCGTGTTCTGACCCGTCACTGAAGTTGTTATACAAAAGGTCGTTGACAGGCGATGTGCTAAACACAGGTCTATCTTTGTCATTAGTTGAGTGTTTAGATCTGCCATTGTTGGTGTTACTAGATCATAAAAATAGATCAAATAATAGTATGAAAGATTAGGAAAAATCATTAGAACACTTACTTGAGTGATTGAAGAGTTTTGTTGCAAATATACCTAATTAATCTTGAGGTTTTTATTTCAAAACCTAAACTAGATTACTATATGAACTTGTTAAACACTAGAGCTTGAAAAAATATTATGTTTCTCCTTCCTTTCTTGCCTTGGCCGAATACCACAAGGGAAAAAGAGAGTGTTTCTTTTGTTTTTCACCTTCAAATGTGTGTTTGTATATGTTTTAGGATTATATCTAGTAAGTAATGTGTATAGGTGTACATTTAATCTATAAGATTTTTATGAAAACATAGTGACTCATGGGGGGGAGGTCGGCAAGGGATTATGGGTAAAAGATTTGATGAGTTTTGATTAGTTAAATGTATTTTAGTTTAAGTTTAATGTGTATTTTGGTACATTTAATTAATTATTTAATGTAGCGTTAACTAGAAATCGATTTTAACGGAACAAAATAAAATATATCGAAGTCATAAAAATTATAAAAATACATTTCTCACAAGAATTGAGTGAATAAACAATTATCGAGTTGAATTTACGAAAACCGTCGTAATTATTTATATATAGCAATTTATATACAAAATAAATTCAAAACATCGGATAAACTAATAATATAATTTTTATAGTCTTAAAATGAGTATAAAAATATATTAGGATAATTTTTGGAAGTGTCGGTTCAATTATTCAAAATAAATGATCGTGCGATAGCGTTCAATTATTCAATATAAAACATAAACAAGTTTGAACTACTACTCATCTGTAATAGAAAGCAATAACGTTCATGTTCATCTGTTTTAGCCGGGCCCATTTAACGCTAATATACTTTACGAAACCATGTTCTACAGATGATTTGTGTTAATCTAGGTATTAAGTAGAGCCAAATTTATTGTATCCTGGTCAATATCTTCTTCGTCATCGGGGATTTGAAGCGAGTTAAAAAGGTTAAAGAAGCTTTCACAATTCTCTGTCTTTGTAATGGTGTTGACAAATGGATGGTCGAAAAAAAAAATTATTTATAGGTGGTAATTATTGAGTGAAGAATATTATCAAAATGGTGGCCGAAATTTTTGAAGACGTGGCCGAAATTAATTGAATTTAGGAGGAGAAAACAAAAAGGTTCAAGAAAATGTAATGAGAATGAAGATGACGGGATGTTTGATGGGGAAGAAGGTATATTATTTTTTATTTGAATTAGAAAAAATTCAAGACAAAATCTGGAAATGATGATTCTGCCCTCTCGTGAAAGGCATGTGAGGGTGCTAACAGACTGACGGGCGTTAGTCAAAGGGACCATCGAAGAGGTAAAATTTGAGATGTCAAGGATGTTAGGTGTATTTGTTTTGAAAATGGGACGAAACATGTATTTTGGGTACAACCTTAGGTACGAATGATGTATTTTACTCTATCTATACTACCTTATAATGCATTTGGGAGTATTCCATTATTAGCAAGGCTTAAAATTGAGACTCTTAAACTTGCTTGTTATGGAAATATTGTCTTTGATAGTCATCAATATCATTATAACATTGTAATGCCCATTTAATCTTCATTGTAACATAAAAACGTAACCGCTAAAATCATTATTATCAATAATCATAATTAAAAATATGTAACCGCATCCACCATATAAATTCACACAAACCATTTCATAACTCTCACACACAAAATAATCTCTCAATATACCCTCACTTTTACTCCTCAACTTTTACATGTACTTTTTTAGAGAATCTTTATATGTTTGTTAGAAAACGCTTAACCGAATAACATTTGCTCGCCGAAAAAATAGTCACAGGGTACCCACGCAATAAGGTACCCGCCGTCGCATTGCGCGGGTACCCTGCTAGTATTATATTACTGGCTAGCTCCTATAGAAAATTTTGAATATTCATGCTTCCATTCGACAACACTAAAATATATTGTTAATATGGTTTGGGGTTTTTTTTCCCATCACTGTTAAAAAGCACCAAACCTGCACAAAATATATATGGGATGTTACAAGTTTTGCATTCATCCATGTCACTTTTAATCTCTTAAACTCTATAGAACAAAGGGGGTGTTTGGTTCACAATTTCTTTTTTAAAGAATTGTAATATGTCAAAGGAATTTTAATTTGAATGAATTGTAATTTGAAAAATTAGAATATGTTGTAATTGTAATGTATTGAATTGTAATTGATAAATTGTGTCATTGTATTTGGTTGACCAACAACGTAATGTAATTTATAAAATTAAAAAAAAAAAGATTACTAAAATATTATGAAATTAATTTGAATTCGCTCATTGGATGTAATTGAAATAAATTCCATTTTAATTACTTTGCAAACCAAACAGCCTATGTAATGTAATCTGAATTACAAGTCTCTCATTCTAGTTAACCGAATAAGCCTACAATGGAATTGAGATTACAATTATGCCAAATTACATTACATTACAATGAACCAAACGCCCCCTAAGTGTATTAGGACTCGAGATTGTCATTTTTTAAAAGTAGTTATATTCGAGATATAAAGATTTCACTGTAACATATATGCAGGCATATAGCCGTTGTATAATGGTTGAAAAAGTAAAAATTTTGTGGTGAGCATTCATTTTCCATTATTAGAGGTCTGAAATTTGAACCAAAAAAATATACAAAATGACCGTTGTGTAATGATCATAATACATAAATTTCTTATTATAATGTATGTCTATTTATATAATTCTTGACCTATGTGTAATGGTCATAAAACCAAAATTTCTCTTTATAATGTTTGATCGTTGTGTAACGGTCTTAAAACCAAAATTTCTCTGATATAATGTATGACATTGTGTAACGGTCATAAAATTTTCCATATAATCCATGATTGTCGTTTAACGGTCATAAAACCAAAACTTCTCCTTACAATATGTGACCGTTGTGTAACGGTCATAAAACCAAAATTTCTTTATATAATGTCTTTCTATGACCAATTCTTCTCACTAACTTTTTATCTCCCTACACATTCTCTCAATCTCACACCATTATGTGTCTTTCTATTATCCGTTGATGTTATGTTGATGTTGTAGCTTCATCAACATACTATTGAGATCATTATGTACATTACTTATCTTCAGTTCAAGCTTTACATTTTTATTCCAGTTAACATCTGGAAACATAAATCTTTCTTAGGAAAGGTTATACATTCTCGGCTCAGAAAGTCTCTAAAGAAATTGATGAAACATTCATTTTCCAGTTTATTTGGAAAAACATTGTGTCGTCAGGACGATATGTCTTGGTCAAAGGTATTCTTTGAGTAATTTTCCCTAGAGGGATCATCATGCTTGTGATTATGAATTATTCTCTAACATAGTATCATGCTTAACTGCAAAATGAATTATGAATGCTCAAACGTTTCATATTAGCAATTGTGTATGTGTAACCTTATTTCTTCATGTTCTTATTAACTAGTTATAACACTCGCGCACGCGCGGGTCTTTGTATATTATGTTTTTCTAAGAATCGATTAGTAATTTATTTATTTTATATAGATTTGTAAATTGTTGATATAGAAACATTATAATTAATTATATATAATTTAATTATATTAAATAGGGGTAGGGAATTTTGAATGGTATAAAATTTTTATTTATTTACATTAGACACAAAAAATTTTAAAATCACTCCCCTTTTTTACTAAGTTTTTTTCTTTATACTTTTGACACTTAAACTTTTAGGTTTATTTTTCTTTTTTTGACTATATAAGAACGTTTTTTTTAAACTATTTCCAAATCTGAAATATTTGAGTTTTTTTAGTAAATATTTTAAAATAAAAATAATAATATATAAATAAAATATTACCAAATATGGTATGAATTGTTTTTTTGAAATGAAAATTTCTCACTAGAGGTTTTGTTTTATTATATAAAAGATATATGGTGTTCTTTCGGATATGCTTATAAATTTTGTACCGGTGTATATAACAAAGTTAGCTTAAATTAAGTTTATAGGAACCAAAGCTTTTATTTTGTAACATATTTGATAAAGTAGCTATAAATGAAACTTATGAATTATAGATGTAATATAACATAAAAATATATCTAAACAGATATACATATATTTTAAATGTATTAATATGACTAGTCATTTCAAATTTTTCTACACCATTTAAAAGCTAATTTTAAAAGTTCAAAAATTAAAGCTATTAATGTAAATAGTCATTTCAAAACGTATATACGAGTAGTGAGCTTCTTTTATTTTTTAAAGTTCAAGCTCTCATAAATCTTCATAAGCTCTTTTAATTAGCAAATGACTTGTGACTATCATCTTTAAAGTGTGAGATGTTCCAAGTCCAAACAATGTTTGATACAAACAAACCTAAAGCTAACACGTTAATGTTCAAATAAGTTTTACTCGGTTTAAGTCTATGTGACAACCAGCAATAAGCTCACGCTCTGAAAATTAGTCGGTCAAAAACTCAAAAACTAAAACAACACACCAATATCTATGTTATGCGTAGTAATATTTACATAATACAACATAACAATGTAATACTTTATATGTCACCTGAGCATCACCTTTAGTATTACGTAATACACCGATATCTATGTAATAATATTTACATAATATATATAGCATAACAATGTATAATACTTCATATATCACCTGAATCACCTTTAGTATTACGTAATACAACAAAATATTCACATATTCTTGTGATAGCCAAGTACCAAAACACCTATATATATAGACCAACTCACCTCATTTCTCACCACCTCCTCAATATCTATCCACACCATAATTTCATATTTCAAGATTTTTGCAAAATGGCAAATGACAATCTTGGGTTACCTGCTAACTTTTCAGGTGATGATGCTGGTGGTGCCTCGTCTGACACTACCGTAGAAACCATCACCAATATGATGGTTATGGTTCATAATGAGGTCTCGCCACCAGTTAACAATTTGGAATCTAGGGATCCTGTTGGCGAACATGACAGAATGTTGACTGCTACGGATCCTACGTATGTTGGGTCATCTTCAAGGGTTAGGAATGTATCAGCAACTCCACCAAGGTGATCAACAACCCTTTTTTTGGGTTTATGTTTTATATATGTTTTTATTGGTTTTAATGTTATTTTTTATAGTTTTTATGTTCTTGGTATATATTTCTGTGTTAGTTTCTTGTTTTTGATGCATGTTTTGTTGATAGTGGCGAGTTTAATGTCTTATAGAGTTCCTTTTAGAAAGAGGGTGTTATGGATTGCTTATTGTTCTGCTTGTTTTACTTATGTTGTTGATAAGCGGATTAGAATTAATGCTTATACCAAGGTGGTTATATGCTAACCGAAAAACATAGCAACCCAAAACAACCTGTTAATAAAATACGAGTGATAGCAATTAGCATTTTTTTCGGTTAGGTTGATTGATCTTTGTGTTTTGAATATGATTATGGGAAATGAATCCGCGGTTGGTGTTATTTTTAGAACTTCTTGCATGGTTGAGAGTATCGGATCTTTAATTAGGGCTTATCTGAGATTATAATGTGGCACATATAGTATTTGGATATGGTTTCATTTATAGCTGTAAAATTTAACTCTTTTAAATGCTCGAAACAATTTTTAACTTTTGATTATTTGATCCAAAATATTCAGTTTTGACTCAAAAACACGATATTTGGATAATCATTTTTTAAGACGGAATGCTAAACGCCGCGTTACTTATGATTTATTAATGGTATAAAAGCATACCCTTGCAAGAGTAGTCCTTATTGTGGCAAAAAAAAAAAAAAAAAAAAAAAAAAAGTCAAATCTTTTTATTCTTTATGGTCGGGCGCAAGAACATTAACTAATAATCAAATAAATTGCATGAACGAAGAAATTTACGTGGTTAGGTTATGAAAAATTATGGTAGCATGCTATATCTGTTCTATCAAATAATTGAGAAACACACTCTAAATCTCTAATACGCAAGTAGTACATTTTTGTTAGGTTTAGTTAGATAAATTTTAAAACTATGCCAAAATTACTGAACTTTCCAAATTAGGAATACATCTGATTAACGAAAATGGTACTTTACAATCGTTACAAAATGTTTTTGTTAGTCCCTAATTGTTATGTCCAAACACTGCTGTCTGCTACGTACGTAAATGGAAAAAAAATAAAAAAATAAAAATCTTTCTTCTGTTAAATTGTGATCGCTTATGAAAGTAGCTCTTCATTTTCTTTTATAATGATGTTGATTCGGGTTTCTAAATTAAATTATTGTAGTGATCAAAATGGGTCACCCGAAATCGGTACTGAGACCAGAAATGGGGTTGTCACTGTCAATAATGGTTATCTACCAGTGAAGGTAACCATGGATGGAATACCAGTGGGACGGAGAGTGGATCTTCGGGATCACGACTCGTATGAATCATTAACACAAAAATTGGATGATATGTTCCGTGATTACGGTGAGTTGGCTTTCTATTGTAACGTAAGTTTTCTCATTTAATTTTTTCCTTTCATAATACAACTGTTCATGCCAAAAATTTATCTCTAGGGTTGAACATGGAAGGAGTGGGACCGTCCTATCTGTTGAGTGGAAAGTCTGAGTATGTGCTCGCATATAAAGATGATGAAGGAGACTTGATGTTTGCTGGAGACGTCCCATGGCCGTATGTTTCATCAATTTCTGCACATGTTCTATAGAGATGGGAGGGTAACGGGTCATTTTTGTTACGGGTTGGGTTGACTTATAACCACTTCTTGTCATTAATGTATAAGTCTGATTAGATAAGCAATATTACAACATTAACAATCTAAATCTTTGTTTAAAGTGAGTTAGGAAGTTGTGCACATCTGAAATAAACTTTGGAAAACATTCAGGGTGTGTTCAACCCGTTAAACCCAATCAACCCATTCATAAGTAAATGTGTCATTGCCACATCTAACGTCATCGACCTTTTTTATTTTCAAAAGTCAATCTCAGGTCCTAAAATCCTTTATGGTTTCAAATTTTGTTTTAGGATGTTTCGAAGTTCGGTGATGAAGATTCGGATAATGAAAAATTCCGAATCTTACAGCCTTGGTTATCGTGAGCTCACTGTTGAGGCAGCAGCTCTTGAAGAAAGTAAAACGACCGACGACGTTTAATGTTAGATATGCTTCATTTAGTTTGCGGATGGACGGACTCAACCAAGTTTTTCTGGTTCAATGCGTCAGGCTTATCCCATTTCCGGAAAAGCATCTAGTTACATTTAAATCATCAGTTTAAGAGTACTTTCATTGTAATTATATGATATTTTATGTTTTCTATGTCTAGATCTCTAGAACTTTTATCCTTAAATCTGTAAATAACCATTGCTGGCAACTCTTTTATAATAAACATCTCATTTTAGTTATACTTTGTCTCTTACGGGTCAAACAGATGAAATTAACAAGTTATTCGGACTTGTTACCTAATCCGTTTGACGCACTGCGCTTTTACACCAACAGTTGGGACAGTGAGAACACTTTCTCGCTTTGGAACTAAATTATTAACTCTTATCTTACTATCTAATAAAGCATTAACGCCTTTTATAAATAGCAATACTTAAAATTCAGTGATACTTAAAATAGAAATACTAATTAAAACACATTTTTTAACATTTTTTTCTCTACTACATAATTTACAAATTTTAAAGCTTAATGTACACAATACAAAGCACTATTAATGTTGTCAAGATATTTAATGTAGTCAATTAATTAACTCGTCAACAAATACAATTAATATCAAACATATTGTACAACCAACTTAAACACAATTCCTGCATTAAATATCACTAATACAAATAATAATAAAACACATTATACAAATATTCAAACCCGAACGGGCAATGGGACAAATGGCTCGAGCCCAAACGGGCACAGGCCAAACGGGCTCGAGCCCGAACGGGTATGGGCTAAACAAAATTCTTCATATTCATAAATTTATTGTAAAAAAACATAATAAACTAAAATACATGATTCACCGAAAAATTTTATTTCAAGGTACCCGCCGCCACAACGCACCGGTACCCTGCTAGTAACAATAAGAATGAGTGTTGTGTTTACATTATTTTCAATAAGAATTAACATACTTCGACACATAATTAACATACTCAAAAAGTTTTTTTTAAAAAAATGAATAATCTCTAAACATAATTAACAGAAAATTGCTATTTGTCTCGTGTTTTGACCCGTCATTGAAGTTGTTCTACAAAAGGTTGTTGACAGGCGATGTGCTAAACACAAGTCTATCTTTGTCATTAGTTGAGTGATTAGATCTGCCATTGTTGGTGTTACTGTTGGGTTTTACTAATCATAACAATTACATAAACAAGTAAATATCATCAAAGCATGCAGCGGATGTAATAGGAATAATACTTGTAAATTAATTAACCGAATTAAAGAACATGCGTACCTTTTAGCAATTCAAGAACACACGCTATCAAGAACAATGAACAAAACCCTAAACCCTAAAATTAGGGTTTATAGTTTTCGACCCCTAAATTGTCGAATACCAGATTATCCACAAACACAATTGTATTTGTTCTTCGTTCTTGTACACACGTACTAATATCGAATTGAAATGAAAAGCTAGGTTTTTGAATCACAAATAAAACAAACACTTGTTTCTTGAAGTTGGAAATTCGAATCCCTTAGGGAAAGGAGGTACACGATCGGCCAAAGACAAGAGAGGAGGAGATGAGAAGAAGTTAGGGTTCTTTGGTGATCCAAGATTAGATTTAATGAATACAAGGGGTTTGTATTTATACACATCTAAACTTGGTGACAAGGAAAACTTCCCCTTGGGATTTTTGGAGTCCCACGACCGGCCACAAGAACCCACAAGGGTTCTAGATTCTTCTCGTCCACTATTTCCATCTTTAGTCCTTTAATGTTACATTTAACGACCGTTAGTCCAAACTCGTTGAATATTAACATTCGTTAAGTGTTTATTTCGTGACTAAATAATTAATAATAACATTTATACATTAATTATTCTAAACATCAATTCTCATACGTAATGTGTGCAATCCCGAAGTCTCGAGTTCGAATCCAGTCATACGTACATTAAAAATTTCCATAAATCTTTCAGCTCCCACTTGGATATTACTTAATATAGTAATGACATTGGTTTAGTCTAGCTTAACACGCCAATGCCCCCAGATCGAATCGAGTATGGTCTCCTGGAAAAACCATTTAATGATTCATCATTTTTACTTATCCTTTTGCTACTAATACTACATTTAACTATGGATATGGATCAAGTCATCCCATAAGTTAATATTCTGTTTCTCGTTATATTTGATTGAACAAGATTACCAAATCATCTGAAACGTATTCCAGATTGATTTTAGGTATGGCCATACAAACATCTTGGCAACCCTACAAGAGGCTCAAAATAGTATTATACTTTGAAACAAATTCTCTTGACTACAAACATAACTCATGAACTTTGCAACACTTCTGAAAATAGCCCTTATTACTACCAGTTACGGATAGCATTAGACTATCTCACACAAGTGTACTACATTCATAACAGTTATCTGGTATCTCAAGTCTGAGGATAAACATTCAGGATTTACTTAATGACAAAGATCCATAAAGTACAATCATGTTAAGTTGGGATCTGTCCTATATTCAATTCATTGAATATCATGTGAATCTGGTATGTCCCACGTTTCAATATACTTTAAGTATATTCTACCAAAACGATTTTTCTTAATTCAATGACATTCCCACATCATTGATCGACAATGGACTATTTAGAATAACATAAGCTATTCACAGATTAAACATGCAAATATAGGATATAATATTAAGAAAATAAAAAATGAACATAACAACTATTTTATTTCATTAAAATAATATTTGTTCATAAAATCCTTTATCCAAATACTAATCACAGATCTGCATGAAACTACTAGCTAAACGAAGTCCTATCCCATCAAGATGGTGAGTAAGCTTTTCCTTTGGTAAAGGCTTCAGTAAAGGATCACTAGATTATCATCTCGTATGAACTTTGAGTAAATTGATTTCACCTATTTCGACTTGTTCTCGAACATAGTGATATCTTCGAGGAAAATGTCCGCGCCTTCATGACTACAGGCTCATTGGCAATGTTATTGCAGCAGAGTTGTCACAATACACATTTAAAGGTAATTCGATTGAGGCATTACTCCGAGTCACAAAATGAATTTCCTAATCCAAACAGACTTCCATCATCGCTCAAGCGACTATGTCTCGAGCTTCGTAATAGACATTGCATCGACTTTGCTTCTTGCTCTTTCACCATCGCTCCTCCAAGAATGACAAAGACATATCCCGTCCGAGACTTCTTGTCATCTTTATCAGTTTGGAAAGACGCATCGCAAAACCCTGTAACATCAAGTTCTGCATTTGGATTCCCACCATACACTAGAAAATTTTCTTTAGTAACCCTTAGATACTTAAGAATGTTCTTAACAGCATGCCAGTGCTTTACACCTGGATTATGTTGATATCGACTGATGATATTTTGTGCTAATGCCACATCATGCCTTGTACATCTTACCGCATACATGATAGATCCTACAACTGAAGCATAAGGAACTTTCTTCATGTGTGCCACCTCTTCAGGTGTTGACACGCATAGTTCACTACTTAAGCCATGTTCAACTTGCATCGGCAAATATCCCTTCTTGGAATATTGCATATTGAATCTCTTCAATATTTTATCGATATAAGTACTTTAACTTAGTCCAATCAACCGCCTTGATCTATTTCAGTAGATCTTGATTCCCAGAATATATGCTGCTTCCCCTAAGTCCTTCATAGAAAAGCACTTTCCAAGATAAGACTTTACATCTTGCAAACTTGGAATGTCTTTTCCCATGATCAATATGTCATCGACATATAAGATAAGGAAAACAACATTACTCCCACTAGCTTTGTGATATACACATGGGTCATTAAGATTTTGAGTGAAACCAAATTTCTTGATTTCTTCATCAAACTTCTTGTTCCATTGCCTTGATGCTTACTTCAATCCATAAATGGATCTTTGAAGTTTACATACACACTTTGGAAATTTTGGATTCACAAACCCTTCAGGCTGCGCCATATAGATGTCCTCATTCAGGCGACCGTTTAAGAAGGCAGTTTTGACATCCATTTGCTATATCTCATAGTCATAGTGCGCAGCTATGGCTATAAGAATCCTAATAGCTCTAATGTCTGCTATAGGAGAAAAAGTCTCCTCGTAGTCTGCCCCAAAAGTTTGAGTAAACCCTTGAGCTACAAGACGAGCTTTATAGGTGTGTACATTGCCATCCATGTCAGTCTTTATCTTATAGAGCCACTTACTTCCCACTACCTTAGCATTTGGAGGTAAGTCAACCTCTATCCAGCCTTCGTTATCTCTCATGGATTGCATTTACCCATTCATTGCGACTTGCCATTTATCCTTTTTCAGGACTCATCATAGCAGCCTTATAGTTAGCAGGTTCACCAAGATCCCCTAACATATATTCCTCAACTTCTACGTTAAGACATAGACGTTCAGGTGCACGCGTAGTTCCTACAGATCTACGAATGGGAACCACTTCAACTTCAGGTGGAACACTCAGACTTTTAGCTTTTACTTGAGGTTGGCTAGTGTTTTCAGAAGGTGATGTATCTTCATGATCATAAACTCTCCCACTGAATTCATGAGATATGAGATCCCTTTCAAGGAAGTCTCCATACCTAGCAACAATTACTTTGTTTTCAGGTGGAAAGTAAAAGTAGTAACCCATAGTTTCCTTTGGGTATCCCACGAAGATACACTTAACAGATCTTTGTCGTAGCTTATCAGCAGAGTCATGTTTAACAAACGCCTCACAACCCCAGACCTTTAAGTAAGACAAGTTGGGAGCTTTTCCATACCATAGTTCATATGGAGTCTTATCAACCTTCTTAGTTGGAACCATATTCAAAATGCGAACATCAGTTTCTAAAGCATAATCCCAAAAGGATAAGGGAAGAGTTGTAAGATTAAACATCGATCGCACCATGTCCAACAATGTACGATTTCTTCTCTTAGATATACCATTTTGCTGTGGAGTATATGGAGAAGTGAGCTGCTGGACAATCCCACACTCAGCAAGATAATCTTTAAACTCTTGGCTTAAGTATTCACCACCTCTATC
Source organism: Chrysanthemum lavandulifolium (assembly GCA_022545495.1). NCBI lineage: Eukaryota > Viridiplantae > Streptophyta > Magnoliopsida > Asterales > Asteraceae > Chrysanthemum > Chrysanthemum lavandulifolium. The sequence continues at coordinate 280,811,149 of CM040240.1, read as the reverse complement.
GGATCGAAGAGCTTTAATATTCTTTTCTAGTTGCAGTTCTACTTCATTCTTGAAAACCTTAAATGTTTCAAAGACTTCATGTTTATGTTTAAGCAAATAAACATAACCATAACGACTGAAATCATCAGTAAAGGTTAAGATGTAGCTAGCACCCTTCCTTGACACATGTCTTAGTGGTCCACATACATCAGTATGTATCACACCAAGAAGATCAGAAACCCTTTCTAAATGATTTGCAAAAGGTTTCTTGGTCATCTTCCCAGATATGCAAGACTCGCATTTATCAAATGATTCATCATTGATATCTTGCAAAATACCATCACGTTGCAGCTTTTGCATGCGTTTCTTGCCTATGTGAGCAAGTCTACAATGCCAAAGATATGAAGAATCCAAATCACTTTTGATTCTTTTATTATTGATGCTAAAAACAGAATTATTTTTATCAATCACATTATCATGCAAATTAATTTCAAACACACCATTTACTGGAATAACATTAAGTAAAAAACATCATTTAAAGAAACCAAAATTCCATCATTAGTAAATGTATGAATAAAACCAATATCTTTCAACAAGGAAACATAAACGACACCTCTAATTATAGAAGGTGCGTAATGAAAATCGTTTAAAGACAGTACTAAACCCGAAGGAAAAACTAAATCAAACGTGCCTATAGCTTCAACGACTGCATGTGCTCCATTACCCACGTGCATATATTTTTGTCCATAGGCGAGTTTCCTTGCACCTGTAAGTCCCTGTAGTGTATTACAAATGTGAATACCACATCCAGTATCATATACCCAGGAATTTATTTTATGAGGAAATGCAAATAATTATATCATCAAAAGAGTACCTGAAGTGCTAGCAACTGTGCCAGCATCTTTATACCTCTTTGTACGCAACTCATCGAGGTAGAGTGGCAGCCTCTTCCAAAGGTCCTACCTCCGCAAAGTGATGACAAGCCTGATCCATTTTAGGATTCTCTTTCTTTTTAGGGGTGTATTTCTTGGGTTCTGGTTGATAAGCCATAACTTGTTTTCCCTTATCAACCTTACCCTTACCTTTCCCTTTCTTGTTCGCTTGCGGCTTATTAGGCTTAGTAATCCTACCCTTTTGAATAGCAAGTACCTGAGGTGTAGGATCCTTCTTGGGCAAACCTTTTTTGTAGTCAATGAGCATTGCATGTACCTCACTAACTGTCTTCCCCGTGCAATGCATATTGTAATTGCGCACGAAACCATCAAATTCCTTGTTAAGGGATCTGTTGATAAGGCCAATTTGTATGTCATTAGGGTAGACGTAGTTGAGTCTTCCGTCCATGTAACTCATCATTAATAGACAATGGGCACTTACAGGTTCCCGTCCCCTTGCTTGCCACTGTGTAGAGCATCTATTAGATCATACAACTCTACAGCTGCAGGCTTTTCAAACAACCGAATAAGTTCGGCTAGCATGTTGTGGGGAAAGTAATTGTCAAACTGTTTTTGAAAGTTTGGAGACATACTTCCAAGCATAATGCAGGCAACCTCATTATGTTTGTCGTGCTCAGTTTGCCATGCGGCTTGTGCTGCAGCAGTAGCATCGGCTGCAGGTTCAGGAGGACAAGGCGTAGTAAAATAATCTAGTCTTTTGGCAACACGCAAGACAATTCTGAGTTGCCTATACCAATCATTGAAATTAGCGCTGCCAGTCAATTTCTGGCGATCAAACATAGATTTGAACGACGAGGTTAGTGCATTAGTTTCAGATTGAGCCATTTCTACAGAAAATAAAAGTTCAAAAGTTAGTACTTTCGATAATTCAACCTTTCAAGAAAATAAAATACCCTTAGGTCAATATTCATATTAACCATAGAATTTTCCTTGAATCTAGGACCCTCATTGTCATAGTTTCACCGCATCAGTTGATCTGCTAGTGATGAAAGTATTGAATAGGTAATTGTCGAAGAACAATACTTGACAAACAAGTTTTCAATTCCTAGAAAATATGGGATTTATAATTTTGCCAAACAATTATGCAAACTTAAGCATGTTTTATCCCATCTTATGCCTTAAGTTATAGGTCTCACTAACTAACTTAATTAAGTTGTCTAATTTAGAAACTGCAAATATATTTCAACTGAGGTCTCACACAACATGAATATTTACCTTGTTATTGTAATCTATCTAAAGTCCCACATAACATAAATTACAACTTCAAGTGTTTCATATCATTAAATGGCATAAACTTAAATTTAAAGGGTACAAATTGTTTATGTATAATCAAAACTTATGTATGAAGAAGCATGCATACATCTTCATAGCATAAAAATTTTCAAAACCTTACTCGTAGTTTTTTTAAATTACTAAGATTAAATTCTACAAAGTTTTAATCGATGCGTTGAGAAACTCACAACTTTGCACTAAGATGCTTCGTACATAGAATAGTTATTTGGTAGCTTCAAATACAACGCACAAAGTGGCAGAGAAGCTGGTCAGCGCGAAGCATATTATGAATAACCCTTCTTCTTTCGAGTCGCGATTTAATGTCGAACCCTCTTTAAACCACTCTTATAGTTTGTTATAATGGGTGAGCCGTTCTAACCATTTAGTGTAGTCGCATCAGTCGATTAAAAGTTCAAGATTTAATACTTAGAAAACAAATCAAATTTCACCATTATTTAGTCCGGTTAATTTTCTATTCTCAAATAACCCTTTTTGCTTACAAACGTGTCATACTAATATAAACAAAAAGCAATTAATAAAAATTATAACGAACTCAAATAATATACGTATAACTTAACAATTAACATATGTAAAAACAAATAGCCACATGCATAATTTGTTCGATAAAACCTAATAACCAATTCTAGGTGTAAAAACTATGCATATATTAACTAGGGCTTTCACCTACCAATAAAGTGAGCCACATACATCGACAAGTCAATTGCGTAAGCCTTAGTTAATAATATACTATATTGCACATAACAAATTATTATTAGATATATTGAGGTCTTCCCTTTCATATTTATCAAACTAATTAACATGTGAATTTTACTTAACAATTAATCAAAACAATCAATAAACAATAATCCATGGCAAAACATGCATGTTCTACTATGGATTCCTCATAACAATTATAATTCCAAGATACGCATATAATCATAGCACATAACATGCAATCCTAGGGTTTCTACAAGTTTTACAAAAAAAAAATAAACCTAATTAAAAAATTAATGGGTAATCGACCCATATAATTAAAATTAGGGTTCTAATTTTCAAAACCCTAGAAACCATTAAAAGCATGTAATAATCACAAAGATTTAATTTTTACGTGTTTCGGTAATTAATTACATCATATTAACGGCTCGTGATGCCACTGTTGGGTTTTACTAAACATAACAATTACATAAACAAGTAAACATCATCAAAACATGCAGCGGAAGTAATAGGAATAATACTTGTAAATTAATTAACCGAATTAAAAGAACATGCGTACCTTTTTACAATTCAAGAACACACGATATCTAGAACAATGAACAAAACCCTAAACCCTAAAATTAGGGTTTATAATTTTCGACCCCTAAATTGTCGAATACCAGATTACCCACAAACACAATTGTATTTGTTCTTCGTTCTTGTACACACGTACTAATATTGAATTGAAGTGAAAAGCTAGGTTCTTGAATCACAAATAAACCAAACACTTGTTTCTTGAAGTTGGAAAATCGAATCCTTTGGGGAAAGGAGGTACACGATCGGCCAAAGACAAGAGAGGAGGAGAGGAGAAGAAGTTAGGGTTCTTTGGTGATCCAAGATTAGATTTAATGAATACAACGGGTTTGTATTTATACACATCTAAACTTGGTGACCAAGCAAACTTCCCCTTGGGCTTTTTGGAGTCCCACGACCGGCCACAAGAACCCACAAGGGTTCTAGATTCTTCTCGTCCACTATTTCCATCTTTAGTCCTTTAATGTTACATTTAACGACCGTTAGTCCAAACTCGTTAAATATTAACATTCGTTAAGTGTTTATTTCGTGACTAAATAATTAATAATAACATTTATATATTAATTATTCTAAACATCAATTCTCATACGTAATGTGTGCAATCCCGAAGTCTCGAGTTCGAATCCACTCATACGTACATTAAAAATATCCATAAACCTTTCGGTTACTACCACTCTTTCTACGAGATCTTGCTTCCTCAAGCATACTTATCACATCTCTCATGGATGGTCGATCCTTGGGAAGCTTTGCAGTACAAACTAGTTATAATATCCGTGCACGCATGGGGTTTTGACAAAAAAAAATTATTCTGTATTAATACTGAATATTTTGTCTTTCAAGGTAATTGCATATAATTATATAGTTATAACTTTCGTGCACACACGGAGTTTACACATAAATCAAATTTATTTTAACATTTTAGTTCAGTATATACACATATAAGAATTTGCCCATGAAAATTGTGATATAAGTACAACTAATACTTATGCACGAGTTTTTCATTATGCATTAATATCCATTAGAATTTGGTAAAATATTTGTAAAAATTTATGTTAGGTAACTCAAGATTTAATTTTATTTAGCTGACAAAGATGTTGATGTTGTTATTTAAATTTCACTACTGATATTATGTTGTACACATGATGCAAGTTTAATAGCACATAATGAGCGTTTTTGGGTAAAAGGTCAAAGACCAGGTAAATATATTACCCCAAAAAACATTTAAGTACAAAAGATATGGGTGAATCCCATATCTCAGCCCGTTACATAGGCGAAAAGCTTACATAACAAGATACTTCATATTCTCTATATAAGAAAATAAACCACTACTCAAAAGATAACATTAGGCTCCTATGGAAATAAATTACTTCCTACCAAGGCCTTGAAGCTTGATACCATACGTGTCATAATAAGCATCCAAATTTCCTGGAAGATCGTAGACCTGATCCGCATAGTTATCATAATCATAGTCATCATAATCATCTTCACGATCATGACCACCGCCAAAAATATTCCTCGACTCATCAAAGGTGTTCATAACCTCCTCATCTTCACTATCAGAAACTACAATATCTCCCACCTTAGTGAATGGGTTAACCCTCTTAGTAGAAGAAGTAGACGGGAAACCCTTATTATTTCCTTGATAACCAACCTTTTTAATAGGATTACCATCATCATCAACAAGAGTAGCTTTCCCATCAATAATAAGCTTTTCAAACTCCCCAATTTTCTCAACAATAGGGGTAGGACCAACCTCGTTAGCTTCTATGGAATCACTCACAAGCGGATCTTGTGATACATTACCTGTCTTAAAAGACCCAACCTCCTTTGCATCCATTGTACTACCAAAATCCTCTACATCAGTAGGATTGCCACATTCATCAGAATCGATCATATTAAGTGCAGCAAAAGGATTAGATGTAGCAATCTTTGTTAGGATTTAGAAAATCCAGTTGTTAAAGTGTCGGTCACCTCAAGTATATGTAATCGTTAGAAAGCTCGTAGTTGTAGTTATTTAATGTTGGTTAGTATTTAGTTAAGTAACATCGTGGAGGACGGACGGGTCTTTACCCACTGTATGCCTGATCCACAGCCCGTAGGAGGCGTATTTTGTAAGATACTATAAATACCCTCTACCTCCCAAGGTAGAGGGTTGGAGCTCATAATAAGATTTTTCTTTCTCTCTCTAAGTTCCCTAAACCTCTAAACTTTCTCTCTCTAAAACCCTTAAGTCACATGCCTACTTACACTATGGTTTGATGTGTTTATTAAATCCAATATGTTACAAATGGTATCAAGAGCCATGGTTTGATCATCTCTCTTACATGTTCTTGGATTTCTAGTGGTTTTATATGGTTTTTGGGTTTGAAAAAGTTTAGTGGTATTTGCATCATTTGGACCATTTCTAGTGTTAAAGTTTGGATTTTGATTATACTTTTGTGTTTAGAATCATTATAAGTGCTTAGGTTTTGATTTGGAAGGCTTGAATCAACGTGGTTGGGTTGTTTTTGGATTGAAAAGTGGTATTTTTGAATACTTCATCCTAGCGACTTGTGTCTCGTACTTGATTTCTTCATATCGATTTGTCTCTACATTTAAGCGACTTGTCTGTGTTTTGTGAAGCGACTTGTGCATTAAGCGATTTGTCTTTTGAGACGAAACGACAAAAAGGACAAAGTAGTGGATGTACTTTTTTGTCTAGCGATTTGTCACTAGCGCCTTGTCCTTCTAGCGAGTTGTTACTCTAGCAACTTGTGTGTCTATCGACTTGTCACTAGCGATTTGTCTTCATAGCGATTTGTGTCACACAAGCGACTTATCTCTCTAGCGACTTGTCCCTTTAGCAACTTGTATACCTAGCGACTTGGTGAAAAGCGATTTGTCTTATCAAGCGACTTGTCAGTATAAGCGATTTGTTAATTGGAGCGACGTGTCTGTTTTAAGCGATTTGTTGGCTGAAGCGACTTGTCACTTTGAGCAATTTGTCTCTTGAGATTTAGTGTTTTCTTCATGTTACGTTTTACGGTTTTTTCTTGATTTAGTAAAATCCCGTAAAATAATCTATTTCCCGGTTTAATCAAAGAGTTTTAAAATCCCGTAGAATCAGTAATCATGTCTACCAACGTACCTACTATCATCTCTTATGTTGTCAAGACGCTCAAGCCTTTGGATCCGATACTCGCCCACCTATGCTAGACAGAACTTATTATGACTCATGGGCTCAACGAATTAGATTGTACTGCTTGGGTAAGGAAAATGGGGTTAACATTCTCAAATCAATTGATGAAGGACCATACCAAGTTGAGACTACCAGAGACACACTTGAAACTGTTGATGATGGCTCAGTGACATTAGGATAGGATAGACCAAAGACATATGATGAACTTACTGATAAGGAGAAAAAGAGATACGATGCAGATATTAGGGCCTCAAACACTGTACTTCAGGGTCTACCAAAGGACATCTACAAGTTAATCAATCACAACATCAAGACAAAGCAGGTTTGGGACAATGTCAAGATGCTTCTCTCGGTTCGTAATTAACTAAAGAAGACAGAGAGTCTCAATCGTATGATGATTTTGAGAACTTTAAGATGAACCCAGGGGAAAATGTCACTGAATACTACGTGAGGTTCCAGAAGCTCGGGAATGACATGAGGAATATCAAAATGACTATGCCAAATATTCAGCTCAATTCAAAGTTTGTGAACAACATGTATCCCGAATGGCACAAATTTGTCACTTCAGTTAAGCTTACCAAAGGTTTGAGGCACACTAACTATAAGCAATTATATGCATACTTGCTTCAGAATGAGAAACATGCTATGTTTGAACGAATGATCTTGGAAAAATTCAAGTCAAATTCTGGTGATGCAAGTTTGTCAAATGATTCAACAGCCGTTTACACCAATGTAGGAATAATCACCAAAGCATCTCAAGTCATACCTACTGGTAATGGTAATCACAAACTCATTCCAGATCCAGGGTATAAACCACCAGATGGAGACACAATCATGGAACATTTTATCAATCAACTGGCCCTTATGGTTAAACAAAATCTGAACCTCACTCCACACACCAACAATAATCTCAGAACGGCATCCAATCTCCATAATCATGCTACTGTTAGAGATGGAAATATTGTGGTGCAAAATGTGCAAGGAAGACAGAATGCATACCTTCCACATAATGAGCAAGGGAATGTTGGAGCTGGATATGGGAATGTTGGAGTTGGATATGGGAATGCTGGTGTTGGATATGGGAGTGCTGGCGGTGGTGGTGGAAATATGGGTAATCAGAATCGTGGAAGGAACAAAGCTCAAGGTCAAGTAAAGCCCATTAAATGTTACTACTGTGGTGGAGAAGGACACATTGCCAGGAATTGCACTCTTCCAAAACGTCCACAAAATGCAGAGTACTTCAGGGACAAGATGTTGCTGGTCCAAGCTCAAGACAGTGGAGCAATGTTGAATGAGGAAGAATTACTATTTCTTCGAGGAAATGCCGAACTTATGATGCTCGATGTGGATAAACAACAAAGGTGGTATGGGTCGAACAATCCCAATGCATTTCAAGTCGCAGATCGTGATGCATTTGATTCAGATGTTGATGATGAACCAACCGCCCGCACCATCTTCATGGCTAATATCTCACCAATGGTAACTCCAAGGGCTTCTTCACCTAAACAGCCACTCCTTCCGTGGAATCTATCATCTCGAGGTATTAAAACTATACGATGATGTTGATGTGCAAAAGATGCACGACAAAGTACAATCAACTGTAATTATTGAATCGATATTGATAATATGGGTAATATCAATGTTGTCCCATATGAGCAATATGTGAAACAAAATGAAAGTGAAATTGTACCAAGTAATGCATCTTCGCAATCAATGATGACTATATTTTGATGAATTCACCGCATGTGCCTCGATGATTCTATTGTTTCGAACTAAACGCCTATAAAGAACAAGTTGATATATATGAATAACGTGCTAAGTTCGAATTGACCACCCGTGAGCAGGAGATGGATAACCAAATACGTACGGTTATTAGAAAAAGTAATTTTAGAGAAGAAATGTTAAAACAAGAGTTAAACTCCTTACAAGAAAAGCTTACAAAAACTGTTAAGCAAAAGCAAGAACTTCAAGAAAATGTTAAAGTGCTTAAACAAGAATTTAATGCTAAGGAATCAAAACTTTTGAATGACTTTTCCAATATAAAACGTTGAAAATAAACTTGAAAACAAAGCATGACGCATAAGGGAACACCATTCAGATCGCTCACATGATCACTAAGCACGAGTCTTAAGCGATAAGCATAGTATTCCCCTAGTAGAGGAGCCAAATCCAGTAATCGTTAAAGGCTAAAGCTACCATACGATTGTATATGATGGTAATGAGATCCTTAAGCCTAGGCAAACACCATCATGTATTGGAAGCACGGAAGAGGATAGAAAATTAGAAGATGCCTCTAGGGAGAAAATGGATAAGAAGCTAAAAGATCCTCAGTGTAAAAAGCAAAACATAACGGTCAAACCTCATGATTACACTAAAGAAAATTGGATTTCCCTGAACAAGTTTAAGCCTCAAACTCAATTAACCCCAGAACAAGTTTTTTGGAAAAAAGACATGGATAAGCAAAAAGCAAATGTACTTGTTGAAACAAACACTCCCCTTAGGAAAGTGCCTCTAGCTACTGTGTATCCTCCGAATACACCAATGCATTTAGTTCCTAGAACTCTTCCCACTAAGAGCAAGACCTTAATCAACCTGTATGTTGTTTATCAACTATTCGTTGATTTTGAGAAGACATGTAAGAAGAGAATCACACCTACTGTGGATAATCAAGGGTAAAGGGTTTTGAGCAAACTAAAGAATGCTATTTAACCGAGGTCATGTCTTTCTTTAAAAATTAAAAATCAATTTGAGAGTCTTCAAACGGGATAGACTCGTAGATTAAAGAAATGGAAAAGGAATTTGATGAAATGATAGTTGAGGTCAATAATTATGAACGGGAACTCAAATATAATGAAATTGAAAGGAAGAATATGCATATCTTAAATGAGAACTTGATATCGAGTTGTGTGGCTCAAGATGTGTTTTATACTGTTACTAAGTATTCTATTACTGCTTCTCAATTTCATGAATTATCTATTGCTTTGAAAGTTTCCCATGATCGTGTCATTGAGCTTGAAAACAAAAACTCAAAACTAAATGAGAAAATTGACCAGGTTGATCATGATAACTTGGTTAAACACTTTTCTAAGCTGGAAGTTGAATATTTTGATTTGCAACTAAAATATCAACATCTCAAAGAAAATGTTAAAACCTCAAACATCAAGATATCCTCAGATATTCCAGAGTTTGATGCAGTTTTTGAAATAAACAAACGTGACGAACAGATTCGAGCTCACTGTAACACGATCAGAAAGTTGAAAACCCAAATTTCACAATTAAAGGGTGAAAAGAACAATGTGACTGGCTCCCAAATGCCTCCTCCTTTAGATTCTCAATTTTCTCAAAACTTTCATCTTCAAAACATCATTAATGTATTACAACAAGAAAATGAAAGTTTTCTAGAAGAAAATGAAAAGGTCAAACGACACTTCAAAGAGTTATACGATTCAATGAAAGTCACTTGTGACAAGAAAAATGAAAAAATAACTTCGTTACAAAAGGAAATTGAGAATCTGAAGAGTCAGGTAAAAGGGAAAATGCCACTTGTTTTTAATGAGAATGTTGTATCAAAGGCATCTGCAGATTCTAAATATATTGTGACTGCTAAATACATTCTTCCTCATCTTAGAAATAACGAACTTGTGTTTCATGACTATTTCTGTCACCTTAAGGATAGTCTAGAATGTCTCCGTGAGAATGTAGAAGAGGATCGCATAAATAAGCCACTTGATAGTGAAATTAGGTATGCATGCTTATATGCCAAACGATCTCAGGAGCTGTTAGAATGTTTAAGAACAACATGCCCTAAATCCTTATGTGAGAAAAATAAAGCTGTGATGCCTTGTTCTATGCCTAGTGCTAAGTATGCAACCCATTCTATGCCTTATTATATGCCAAAAGTCAAGCATGTGAGCTTTGATGTGCCTATAAGTACTTCAGATCCCAGCACTTCTAGATCAGGAATGCAAAAAGTAGCAAAACCAACTAATGTTCCCATAATTTCCTCTACAGGAGTAATCAGTGGTACAAAAGCAAGCGGGTCAAAGCCTCCAGGCAATACAAAGCAAGATAGGACCTCGCAAGCAAAGAGTGATCAATGGAAGAGAGTTGAAGACCACCCTAGGAACATTAAATTTGATTTGAATAAAATAAATCGTGTTGATTCTAGTACTAGCTATAAGCGTACTATAATTAATTCGAATTCTGCTACTATTTGCAAAACATGTAATGAATGCTTGATTTATGGTATTAATCATGAATGTGTTGTGAATGAGATGAGTAATACTGCAAAATTTCCTGTTAAAATGGTTAACACTAGACAACAGGATAAAAAGGTCAGAAGACCAAGGAGGAAGAGGGCTAGAAAACATTGGAAATCAACAGGAAGAAAATTTAGTAATGTAGGTTATCATTGGATACCTACTAGTCAGAATTCAATCTTAATGTGTTGTGCCCTAAATTATCTAGATCAATGCCCATTAGAAATGGATGCCCACCGGTAGAACTATACCTTTAAGAAGTGAACATACTTTGAATAGACCCACTGCTTCTACTAGCCCGCATCTACCTCTAATGATTTTATTGACTCTGCTTCGATGTGGATGTTCCAATCTGTTTTCTAACCAAGTGGAACCCATTCTTACATGGGGATCCCAATTGTCCGCTTATCCATTCTTGTCTGTGTTCAACCGCAGTCGCTCAAATCATTCGGTGGTACCGGACTCTTGTTCCAAGCATATAATCGAGATCGTCATGCTCATGAACTTCGTGAGTAAATTTATCGGGACTATTAGATTCGGGAACGACCATTTCGGGGCAATTATGGGTTATGGAGATTATGTGGTTGGTGACAGTGTAATTTCCCAGGTATACTATGTTGAAGGTCTTGGTCATAATTTGTTTTCAGTCGGTCAATTCTGTGATTCTGATTTAGAAGTGGCTTTTAGAAAACATAATTGTTTCGTTAGAGAACTTGACGGTGTGGAACTTTTAAGAGGAACACGTAGTAGAAACTTATACACCATCTTTATCGAAGATATGATGAAGTCTTCTCCAATCTGCTTGTTGTCAAAGGCTTCGAAAACAAAGTCATGGTTATGGCAGCGTCGTCTCAATCACTTGAACTTCGGCACCATTAATGATCTTTCAAGAAAGGACCTCGTAAAAGGGTTACCCAGATTAAAGTATGAAAAAGATCATCTTTGTTCAGCATGCCAACTGGGAAAAAGTAGGAAATATGCCCACAAACCCAAACCCTCAAACTCAGTTATGGAAATTCTACATACCCTTCATATGGATTTGTGTGGACCCATGAGAGTGCAAACGATAAAAGGGAAGTAATATGTATTAGTCGTTGTTGATGACTACTCACGATTTACTTGGGTTAAGTTTTTGAGGACAAAGAATGAAACTCCAGATGTCATCATCAAACTTATCAAACAGCTGCAGGTTCGACTTAACAAAACTGTTAGAATTATTCGAACAGACAATGGCACTGAGTTTGTTAACAAAGACTTAAGTCAATTTTATGAAAGCATTGGAATCAGTCATCAAAGAAGTGTTCCACGTACGCCTCAACATAACGGTGTAGTTGAATGACGAAATCGGACCCTTGTTGAAGCTGCAAGAACAATGCTAATTTACTCAAAGGTTCCAATGCTTCTTTGGGCTGAAGCCATTGCCACCGCTTGCTACACCCAAAATCGTTCCCTCATACACACCACTCATGGAAAAACTCCATACGAACTTGTCCATAAACGTAAACCTGATCTCTCCTACCTTCGTGTATTCGGTGCTTTGTGTTATCCAACGAATGATGGTCAAGATTTAGGTAAATTAAGAGCTAAGGCGGACATTGGCGTTTTTGTGGGTTATGCACCAAACAAGAAGGGTTACCGAATCTACAACAAAAGAACTCGAGATATCATGGAAACTATTCACGTCACGTTCGATGAGCTGTCTGGGCAACTGGCTCCAAGACAATCAAGTTCTAGACTTGCATCTCAACATTTGATAAGTAATCCCATTAGTTCTTCTCTTGTACAAAATCCCTCACCAGCAACACAATATGTACCCCCTTCGGAAGATGATTTGAAGAAATTGTTTGATCCAATGTTTGATGAACATTATGAGCCTATTGCTAATGATCAGTCTAATCCTTCAACAAAGGCTGCCTCTAACCCAGTCTATGTAGATAACCCTTCTGTTTCTATGTCATTGAGTCAAGAAGCGCCTACTGCAGATCATTCATTCTCATCATCAAATCCCCAATCATCAAGTGTACATCATGGAAATGTTTCTGACACCTATGATGGAGATAACCCCTTTGATACTCCCGAAGATGCTCCATTTGAGAACATATTTGCTCCTGAACCAACTTCGTAACCATCTTCATCGGAGATCCAAACTCGCTACTTGGTTCCTCAACAACAACCACACGAACACCTTAGAAAATGGACACATGACCATCCATTGGACAACATCATTGAAACCCTTCTCGTCCAAGATCCACTGTAAACAACTTGCAACCGATGCCTTGTGGTGCTTCTTCAACTCCGTACTATCTAAGGTCGAACCAAAGACGTTAAACCGCCATGATCAAGACAGTTGGTTCAATGCCATGCAAGAATAAATTCATGAGTTCGATCGACTAGATGTATGGGAATTAGTACCACTCGATCGTGCTATGATCATTGCTCTAAAATGGATCTTCAAAGTAAAACTTGATGAGCATGGTGATGTGCTAAAGAACAAGGCTCGATTGGTTGCAAAAGGATACCGCCAAGAGGAGGGTATTGACTTTGAAGAATCATTTGCTCCAGCTTGCACGTATCGAGGCAATCGTAATCTTCCGCCAACGCCGCCAAGAAGAACATGGTAGTCTATCATATGGATGTAAAACCGCTTAAACGGAGATCCGAAAGAAGTAGTATATGTCACCAACCAAGGTTTTGTGAATCCGAGCATCCTACTCATGTCTATCGCTTGAAGAAGGCCCTTTATGGCTTGAAGCAAGCTCCAAGGGCATGGTATGACACGCTATCGAAGTTTCTTGTATCTAATGGATTGAAAGAAAGGAGCAGTTGATCCGACATTGTTCACCGTAAAGTCGTGCAAACACTTAATTCATGTTCAAATCTATGTTGATGATATTATTTTTGCCTCGACTGACCCCAATGAATGTGACCATTTTTCTAAAGAGATGGGCTCCGAATTCCAAATGTCAATGATGGGACAAATGTCATTTTTCTTTGGATTACAAATTTCACAAAATCTCGGAGGCATTTTTATCAATCAATCTAAATATGCTAATGAAATCTTAAAGAAATTTGGATTTGATTCTTGTGACCCTGTTGACACTCCTATGGTGGAGCGTACTAAACTGGATGAGGACCACTCAGGGATCATGGTTGATCAAACTAAATATCGTAGTATGATTGGGTCCCCGATGTACCCATCGCCAAGAGACCGTAAATTACATTCGTTGTATGCATGTGTGCTAGATACCGTGCTAAGCCTACCAAAAGCACCTTGAAGCGGTTAAACGGGTCTTTCGGTATCTCCAAGGAACCATCAACATGGGACTTTGGTACCAAGGACACCGGTATGTCACTAACGACCTAAGCAGATCTCGACCATGCGGTGTCAAGATACACGTCAAGCACGCCGAGGTGCTCGCTTTTGGGTGATAAACTTGTGAGTGGTTTTCAAAGAAACAAATGAGTACCTCTATATCCTCTACATAGGCAGAATACATAGCCATGTCATCTTGTTGTGTTCAAATCCTATGGATGAGATCCCAATTATCCGACTATGGCTTTGAATTCAACAAAATCCTCCATCTTGTGATAACAAGAGTGCCATTGCTCTCTCATGCAACAATGTTCAACATTCAAGAGCAAAGCATATCGACATTCGACATCATTTCATCAGGGAACAAATGGAGAACGGTGTGGTGGAACTCTATTTTGTGAAGACTGAATATCAGTTAGCAGACATCTTCACCAAAGCTCTTTCTAGAGAACGTTTTGAGTTTATCCTTCCACGACTTGGTCTAAAGAGTCTACAACTGGAAACACTCAAACGTCTTCAAGAGAAAGACGAGGAGTAAAATTTCTTCTTCATCCATCTCTTGTAAATATTTATTAAAAAAAATAATAATAAATAAATAAATAAATACAAAATTATAAAACCCACAAAAAGAAAATAGAAAAATAGAAAATTTCAAAAATCTATAAAAATCTGAAAATCTTTGAAAAAGCTTAAAAATATTTTTTCCCATCTTTTTCTAATCTTTGATAACATCTACGATGTTTGATTTGTCACTCTAAGAATGACACGGGTCTTTAGATTAAGTTCGAATGTATATAAGCTTAAAAATAAATAAATAAATAAAATAAAATAAAATAAAACATTTTGAGAGAATGAAAACAAAGGTTTATAGTCATTTCGATCAGAGTCTGTTTTAAAAGAAAGAACGAGCCATGCTTTATCTTACTTTTCAAATTTCATGCTCGATTCTAAAACAAATGTTTGTCACCAAAAGACAAATGTTTCCTTCACAAATATTTTTCCTTCTATAAATTCTTCGAAAATATTTGTTATCTAATGAAAACTAAATAGCTTTGAAAAATAACTCGGACTCAATTTTTGAAAATCATCCGACTTGTCATTTGTCAAAATCTCTATCTCTCAATCAACAACTTATGTCATTGATTGAGGGGAGAATGATTTCAATTAAATCAAAAGGTTATTTGTCAAACAATTGCAATGTCTTATACAATTGGTTCTGACCTTGGCTAATGTTATGTTTTCATAAGATACTTAAGCATGCTTGAACATTGGAGTTTAAAGTCTCAAAATCGATCCTTATCGCTTAAAATGTTTTCAAAAGCAAGTTACAATTCTCCTCCAAAGTTTTCAAAATTAATTTAATCAATAGAGATCACAAATCTCAATGGAGTTGAAAATTGTGATCGGGGAGAATTTGTGATTTAAATTGGATTTAAAACTGATAGTTCGATAAATGGTTTTGTAATTGGTTAGCAAGCTCTCCTCCCTACATGTGCCAAATGATTTCAAATTTTCCATGCACATGTTTGGGGAGCATCCAGATCAAACCAAAAAGGATTGAAATGTGATTAATTTGTCTCTATGTGTGTTCTCCCTAAATGTGCAAAATACTTTCGAATCTCGATGCACATATTGAGGGAGAGCAACTTTTTGAAAACCACATCCTTTCCCAAAATAATCGTTAACAAAGTATTTAAAATACTAATTTTGATCGGGAAAGTGATGTCGATTTTTTTAGAAAATGTTGATCAAAGAAGTGAATTCTTCCTCTTGCCTCCATGTGCCAAAACGATTTCAAACATACGATGCACATGTTTAGGGGGAGATTTTTCTGAAATATCAAAAACAATTTAGGTACAAAATGCTTTGATCATAGATCACAAGTACCTGGGTTGATTATTCAAATACTTTTCAATTGGTTTCAATGGCAGAAGAACAATACCAAAAAGACCGACCAAATTTATTTTACGCATGGAGATATAAGGATGGTTAGGTTAGGTATTCGTTCCCACGATCCCGCCAGAGCCGGAGGGATCTACCCAGGGACAATCCACTAGATAGTGTAGAAGTCCTTAGGTATGATAAAAAAGGAGAAAAATGCCACTGCTTGCTACACCCAAAATCGTTCCCTCATACACACCACTCATGGAAAAACTCCATACGAACTTGTCCATAAACGTAAACATGATCTCTCCTACCTTCGTGTATTCGATGCTTTGTGTTATCCAAAGAATGATGGTCAAGATTTAGGTAAATTAAGAGCTAAGGCGGACATTAGAGTTTTTGTGGGTTATGCACCAAACAAGAAGGGTTACCGAATCTACAACAAAAGAACTCGAGATATCATGGAAACTATTCACGTCACGTTCGATGAGCTGTCTGGGCAACTGGCTCCAGGACAATCAAGTTCAAGACCCGCATCTCAACATTTGATAAGTAATCCCATTAGTTCTTCTCTTCTACAAAATCCCTCACCAGCAACTCCATATGTACCCCCTTTGGAAGATGATTTGAAGAAATTGTTTGATCCAATGTTTGATGAACATTATGAGCCTATTGCTAATGAACAGTCTAATCCTTCAACAGAGGCTGCCTCTAACCCAGTCTACGTAGATAACCCTTCAGTTTCTATGTCATTGAGTCAAGAAGTGCCTACTGCAGATCATTCATCCTCATCATCAAATCCTCAATCATCGAGTGTACATCATGGAAATGTTTCTGGTACCTATGATGGAGATAACCCCTTTGATACTCCCAAAGATGCTCCATTTGAGAACATATTTGCTCCTGAACCAACTTCAGAACCATCTTCATTAGAAGATCCAAACTCTGCTACTTCAGTTCCTCAACAACAACCACACGAACACCTTAGAAAATGGACACATGACCATCCATTGGAAAACATCATTGGAAACCCTTCTCGTCCAGTATCCACTCGTAAACAACTTGCAATTGATGCCTTGTGGTGCTTCTTCAACTCCGTACTATCTAAGGTTGAACCAAAAGACGTTAAAACTGCCATGACTGAAGACAACTGGTTCAATGCCATGCAAGAATAAATTCATGAGTTCGATCGACTAGATGTATGGGAATTAGTACCAGCTCCTGACTGTTCTATGATCATTGCTCTAAAATGGATCTTCAAATTAAAACTTGATGAGCATGGTGATGTGCTAAAGAACAAGGCTTGATTGGTTGCAAAAGGATACCTTCAAGAGGAGGGTATTAACTTTGAAGAATCATTTGCTCCAGCTTGCACGATCGAGGCAATCGAATCTTCCCGCTAACGCCGCCAAGAAGAATATGGTAGTCTATCGATGGATGTAAAACCGCTTTTCTAAACGGAGATCCGAAGAAGTAGTATAAGTCAACCAACTCGAAGGTTTTGTGAATCCGAGCATCCTACTCATGTCTATCGCTTGAAGAAGGCCTTTATGGCTTGAAGCAAGCTCCAAGGGCATGGTACGACACGCTATCGAAGTTTCTTGTATCTAATGGATTCAAAGAAAGGAGCATTGATCCGACATTGTTCACCAGAAAGTCAGGAAAACACTTAATTCATATTCAAATCTATGTTGATGATATTATTTTTGCCTCGACTGACCCCAATGAATGTGACCATTTTTCTAAGGAGATGGGCTCCGAATTCCAAATGTCAATCATGGAACAAATGTCATTTTTCTTGGGATTACAAATTTCACAAAATCCCGGAGGCATTTTTATCAATCAATCTAAATATGCTAATGAAATCTTAAAGAAATTTGGATTTGATTCTCGTGACCCTGTTGAGACTCCCATGGTGGAGCGTACTAAACTAGATGAGGACCACTCAGGGATCATGGTTGATCAAACTAAATATCATAGTATGATTGGGTCCCTGATGTACCCATCGCCATGAGACCGTAAATTACATTCGTTGTATGCATGTGTGCTAGATACCGTGCTAAGCCTACCAAAAGCTCCTTGAAGCGGTTAAACGGGTCTTCGGTATCTCCAAGGAACCATCAACATGGGACTTTGGTACCAAGGACACCGGTATGTCACTAACGACCTATGCAGATGTCGACCATGCATGGTGTCAAGATACACGTCAAGCACGCCGAGGTGCTCAATTTTGGGTGATAAACTTGTGAGTGGTCTTCAAAGAAACAAATGAGTACCTCTATATCCTCTACGAGGAGAATACATAGCCACGCCATCTTGTTGTGCTCAAATCCTATGGATGAGATCCCAATTATCTCGACTATGGCTTTGAATTCAACAAAATCCTCTCATCGTGATAACAAGAGTGACATTTCTCTCATTCAACAATGTTCAACATTCAAAAGCAAAGCATATCGACATTCGACATCATTTATCAGGGAACAAGTGGAGAACGGTGTGGTGGAACTCTATTTTGTGAAGACTGAATATCAGTTAGCAGACATCTTCACCAAAGCTCTTCCTAGAGAACGTTTTGAGTTTATCCTTCCACGACTTGGTCTAAAAAGTCTACAACCGGAAACATTCAAACGTCTTCAAGAGAAAGACGAGGAGTAAAATTTCTTCTTCATCCATCTCTTGTAAATATTTATTAAAATAAATAAATAAATAAATAAATACAAAATTATAAAACCCACAAAAAGAAAATAGAAAAATATAGAATTTCAAAAATCTATAAAAATCTAAAAATCTTTTGAAAAAGCTAAAAAATATTTTTTCCCATCTTTTTCTTTTCTTTGATAACATCTATGGTCTTTGATTTGTCACTCTAAGAATGACACGGGTCTTTAGATGAAGTTCGAATGTATATAAGCTAAAAAAATTAAATAAAAGAAAAACATTTTGAGAGAATGAAAAACAAAGGTTTATAGTCATTTCAGACTGTACCCCGATTTCAAATTTTCCATGCACGTGTTAAGGGGGAGCATCTGTATCAAACCAAAAAAGATTAAAACGTGATTAATTTGTCTCTAAGTGCAGGTTCTTCCTAAATGTGCAAAATACTTTCGAATCTCGATGCACATATTGAGGGGGAGCAACCTTTTGAAAACCACATCCTTTCCCAAAATTATCGTTAACAAAGTATTTAAAATACTAATTTTGATCGGGAAAGTGATGTCGATTTTTTTAGAAAATGTTGATCAAAGAAGTGAATTCTTCCTCTTGCCTCCATGTGCCAAAACGATTTCAAACATACGATGCACATGTTGAGAGGGAGCTTTTTCTGAAATATCAAAAACAATTCAGGTACAAAATGCTTTGATCATAGATCACAAGTACCTGGGTTGATTATTCAAATAGTTTTCAATTGGTTTCAATGGCAGAAGAACAATACCAAAAAGACCGACCAAATTTATTTTATGCATGGAGATATAAGGATGGTTAGGTTAGGTATTCGTTCTCACGATGCCGCCAGAGCCGGAGGGATCTACCCATGTATAATCCACTAGATAATGTAGAAGTCCTTAGGTATGATGAAAAAAGGAGAAAAATGAGAAATGGGAAGAGTGCCGACTGAGTCTGAGCTAGTACTGGAATAAACCCAACAAGGTTCTAGTTATGAAGTCTCTGTAAGCACTGAAGGGGTTGAAGAATGAAAAAGAAATGAAATGAGAAAAGGGTGAAAATAAATAGCCCTCCATTATTTAAACTTTAGGGCCGAAACCAGGTTCAATACATATGCTACGGTGGTCACTAAGGTAACACCAATATTGAAGACAAGACGTCATGGACCCAGTGACGCACTGCACTACAACTTCCCAAGCTACACAAGTCCCTCTTTAAAGGACTTGTTTCATTCTCACGGGGAACCTACATAATCTATCAACTTTCTCTTAGAGATTGTTGATATTGAAGAAGGAGACCCTCTCCCTAGTCTCCGACATAGGAAACCAAAAGTGCACTATTGAGTCTAGAGCCACGAGATCATCAATAAATCTCATTAGGACACATCATTCTTGAAGACTCACAGTTTCACACAATGTGGAATGTGAGAATATATCTTGAGAGTCCTATGCATTATCCTTGTGGTATTGCCAAGACTTGCTTGTGACATCTGGACCTTATCAATGGAGCGATTCAATATTGAATCAATCCAGGTCGAGGAAAGAATGGATTAACGGATACCTTTGAAAAACCAGTCGTTGTGCTCAAAAATTTTTTTCCATAGCACGTCGACTGTGTATCATGTTTTCAAACCTAAAAGGGTATTTATGATTGAAAATTGATTTTCAATAAAACCTTCGTTGTATTGCAAAAAACCATTTATATTAAGAAATACTCGATTGGTTTCAAATCTTTCTCATCAATCAGTGAATCTCAATTCGCTGGTTCACTCACTCCGTGTTGTCTTCTTTGAGACGTTCCGGTTTGAGAACGGCTAGAGCAGCTGCGAAACCCTGTCAAGGAGATTCTTCGGAATTATACATGATTACAGGTAGTACTTGTACTGATCAATGGGGAACCGTGGGCCATGTACCTCAATTTAACGAAAGTGATCAAAGACACTTTCGTGCGCTTTATTGCTAACAGTTGTATGCAGGTACACCCAACGTTTACAGCTGATCAGAATTGAGAGGTCAATCTATAGCCGAATGCTCACACAACACATTCATTTCTAAAGAAATCATGATAAATGCATCAACGACTCTGATATTTACACTCCATGCTTCTGCTACGCTGTTGCAAATATCATGAATCATCTAAAGCTTCTGCTACTCTTTTAAGAAGAAATCATGATCCAGAATGTGAGCATGTCGGTCCAATGTCACAACATCACATAATGTCAACGCTACAAAGGAAGAGTCAGAGATTTATGGTAGCTGATGATCTCAAAGCCGGCTCAAACTCATCATCACGTGGATCGCTTAAAGACCTCCACTTTGATTAACCAAACATGCAAAACATGAAGAATCAAAGACTACGGGCTACTGAGCAAAGAACTTAATCAAGAATCCTAGAACAATCAAATTTAATATCTGTTTGTATTCATTGTAAGTTGAGGTAACCTCCCTTAGGGGGAGATTGTTAGGATTTAGAAAATCCAGTTGTTAAAGTGTCGGTCACCTCAAGTATATGTAATCGTTAAAAAGCTCGTAGTCGTAGTTATTTAATGTTGGTTAGTATTTAGTTAAGTAACACCGTGGAGGACTGGACGGTCTTTACCCACCGTATGCCCGATCCACACCCGTAGGAGGCGTATTTTGTAAGATACTATAAATACCCTCTACCTCCCAAGGTAGAGGGTTGGAGCTCATAATAAGATTTTTCTTTCTCTCTCTAAGTTCCCTAAACCTCTAAACTTTCTCTCTCTAAAACCCTTAAGTCATACGCCTACTTACACTATGGTTTGATGTGTTTATGATCCAATATGTTACAATCTTCGTCCCACTCGTACTAGCCACTTCAGTGGCTTTTTTCTTTGCATTATCCACCTTCTTGGGATCAGGGGAAGGCGCTTTAGGTTGATACCTAAATTTAGGACCCACTTTAGTAAAACCTCCCTTACCTGGAACACTTGGACCACGATTCCTACCCTTATTCTTGTTAATGACAGTTTGATAACCATCATTAACAATCTGTTTAGGCTGAGTAGGAGATGTAACAGACTTTGTCAATCAATCAACGTATGACCAAACAACTTACACGTATCACACCGAGGCGGTTTCCATTTGTATTCAACCCGAATCGTTTCAATAGTAGATCATGTCCCATCAAGTAATGGTATCTCAACAATGATGCTCTCCTTAAGAACCTGATCTTCCTTAACTTCAATCAAGCACCTAGCAAAACTACTTCGACCCCATGATTCCAAGCACATTTGACTAGTGTAAGAATCTAACATTTTTGGCGTACCAATCAATGTAGCTAGGAGGCTGAGACCATCATCAGAAAACATAGCAAGGGGTGGAATTTAACCCATATCGGAATATTAATCAAATCCTCTTTAAGCATATTAGTATTCAAAGTCCACATTTTAAAAATAATTGGCACATTCCTAATCATCCACGGTCCGTTTTCAAGCACATCATCAACACCTTTACGAGTGGAAAACTTAAAGAAAAAGAACCCTTCGCATTCATCATAACCTTTTGAATACCATACTTGGCCCATGTATTACGAACGTAATAATCAACAACCGGAAAAGCAATACGTTTACCAAGAAAATAACCATAAAGGGTATTCTCAAATTTAGAGTTTACCTCCTCAACGACTTTCATAGGAATGTTGAGATCCACCCCATTAGACTTTTTACTACACTCCAACCTACGAAAATCTGATTTGTGCTTCGTCGAATCAATTGACGTAGCACCATTGACATTTGCATCACTTGTAGCACCAACATACGACTTAGGTAATGTATTAACCTCAACAGATTTGACAATTGGCGTAGCACCGATTAATTTCTCCGAAGGCGAAGAATCATCACTCGTATGCAAATGAGAGACATGTACCCTTCCAGTTTTAGAAGCTACACTAATACCATCACCACTAGGCAGATTAGCATCCCTAGTGGTGTCCTCGACACCGTAAACTGTAGGTGGACCAGACGCAAACATAACATTACATGTAGTACCAATATGGTCACTTAGAGATGGGAAATCTTGCATATTCAAGGTACTTGTAACACCAACAGGCCCAGCATCCCAAAACGCCGAATCATCATCAATACATATTGCACGTTCAGGTAATCGATCATCAGCAGAAGTGAGATTAACGCATGGTACATCCATATTATTATCATCAACACGAGGAACATCAGATTCCAATGACTTCAAGACCGTAGTAACAAGAGAAGTTGATCGTTGTGGTAGTCGTTCATCAGCAGTAATTGACCCAAAAGAGAGAGTCACGACAGCTTCGTCCTTGTTATACGCTGCTGATGGCTGAGTCGACGTACCTACACTACCAGCTTGAAGATCTTTAAAACGTTGCATTCGAGCTTTCAAAGCTTCCATATCCACCGTACCTTCACCAACATTCTCCATAATAATTCAGTAGTAGCAGAAAAACGATTCAAAAAAACCCAAAACGAAAAAAAACCCAAACTATTGAAACAAAAGCAAAACAAAACTAGAAGCTCCACGTCAAACTTCAATGCGATAGCCTTAACGAATTAAGACAAACAGTGATAGAACACATAACACTCTACCCAACGTCCCTCATGATGTGCGTATGAAAAAAAAAGGATAATCGAAACCCTAAGAAAAAACGATCAGCAACCCCTAATTCAAAACTGTTCGCACGAATCTGGAGTAATTATAACATAACACGAATGGAATGCATAACTAGATCAGATTAGACGCTAAAGATATTGAGATTAATGGAGGTGACGATCAGATTATTAGGGTGGATGGGTTTCGGAAATCGCCAAAGTGTAGAGAGAGAAATCGGTTTTAGGGTATACGAGGGTTTTCACATAATGAGCGTTGATAAAGTTAAAGTATACTCCTTAAATTTTTTTTAAAAATGTTCTTCTAAATATCCTTATATAAAAAGAATTACATGATTCATTGTTATAAGTACAATCGCGTATATTTATTTTTATATTAAAGTAACATGTGCTTACAATTTGATAATGATATTCCCGTTTTCAGTAATTTACCCGTATTTAAAATGTAAACTCGTGTCCATATAGGTTAAACTTTTAAAAATAAAATAAATGTGTCCTTATTGAACGTATATAGTAAAAAAATTGATACTTATAATCTTATGAAAATTTATATGTTGTTATTTTAAAACAGCATATACATTGTATTTTTTAAGATATAAAGTATAAAATGTATAAAGTATAATGGAGTATTTGTTTATAATCCAAAGTTATTAAAAAACATGGAGGATTATAATATTACACTTAACTTTATTTAATTTTTAAAAATTCAACCACTAAAGTTTTATTAATTACCTCATCTTTTTTTAAGTTTTTGTTTTCACATATTTAACACCTATATTTTTATGTGTTTTTTTTATCAACCAAATTTCTTCACCAAATTTATTAAAGTTTGACCAAAATCAATTTAATTTTGACTTTTATTAACTAATCACATCACACGATTTTGCTTACGTGGCGAAATCGAGCTCTCCTATTGACCCAATTGTTTTTTGAATAAGAATGAATTGTCCTTTATTATATAAAAGATAGATTTGGAGCTTAATTAGCATGGAACCTCATTTAACATTTATCTATTGTTTATGTAACAGAGCCAATATAAATCAACTTTGGTGGGTCATGATGTCAAAAAAAATACTTGTTACATTTGACCTTAAAAAACTCATAATACCTTGTGGTGCTGTTCTCGTTCAAGAAAACAATTATATCAAGAAAGAATCGGCTATTGTATGCAGATTAGGTAAGTTCAAGTGATCAGCCGTTGAGACTTTGCCACTTAGATGTCAGAGGCATCATCTGCTTCTTAAGTTGCTCGTCGGGCTTTATGATCCTCTTCTCGTAAAATTGTTTGAACTTGTATAAGGAAACATTCACCCGAATACATTCAGTATACCTTGTGGTGTTGTTCTCGATCAAGAAAAGAATTCTATCAAGCAAAGTTCCGCTATCGTAAGAATCTATGTTCAATCCATTTATATCATCGGTTTATTCTTCCAAAAGATCCAAAAAAGAATTGTTAAACCGGATCAACAACAATGTGATGGACATGCTCCGGAGAATAATAAACGAGCTATTGGATTGTTAAGCTAAATTTTGGATGTGAATTAGCTTCAAATATAGCAATTCATGTTAATACTTTTAGTGTGTTTGGTTAGTAATAACACGTTAGTTCAGATTATATGGTGGTGCCTTTTCTATATGGTGGTGAGGTGGTCTAAGCTCATAATCCCATCAAATAAGCCCAACATCAGCCTGATCTTAAGCCCAAGAATAGTATACCTTCTTTAATACATAAGTACAATTTTTTGAATCTCTTGAACTTATTACGACTCAACTGTGTCGTTTTTCAATTGCAGTTACCTTCTAGATTTAATTGTAACATATATAGTCGTGTAACGGTTAGAAAAATCTGTAAGTTGGTTCACCAACGGTCACCGTTCATTCTTGAATAATGGTGGTTTAAAATCTGTAAGTTGTGCCAAATACATGCACCATGGTGCATAGTTTCTTACAGTGTTAGTTGAGGAATCGAAACCAATCCCACATGACTCTTGGATCATGGAAGCATAAAAAGGTATAGGTAAGGTTGGCAGCTTGTAGCATTTTTTCTTTGTAGGATGAATCACAGCCAAAGTAGTTAAGAATTCACCATCGTCTTCAGATACATAGATAAGCCCATGGCAAGAACCTAGAAAATTCGATATTTGTTATTGAAGATTTGAAGAGCAAAAATTCAAAATCGGGGACCTTTTTTTACCTAAAGACAAGAGTATTAGTAGTACGAGATTGATCAATTACGTGGAAACAAAGAGAGCGCAGACGTTTTATAGGGTTAAGATGGAGCATAATTGGCGTGGGTTCTTTAATAAATCGTTCGCCATGCATGACAACGAGGTAAAAATTGTCAATGTACTTACACCATACTTTTGATGCGCACAACCAAAGGTTTTAAGGGAATTCTTGACAAGATGCATGTCGAGCATGATGTATGAAGGTATGTCCTCAATAATGTAGGTTATGATATTTATAATGGAAGATATCCATTGACTTGAACAATTATTGTATTAGGAATCTAATAACCCCTTAGTTGAGGTACTCTTTCTCCGTGTCAGTTGCTGTAGAATTAGGGTTTTGTTTAAATGGTTATACAACAAAATTTACATAAACATTAGTAGAAAATTTTGTGCAAAAGGATTTCTTTTAGGGCGATTTTCATTATAAAAACTAGCAAGATCTTAGAGGAAAAAAACTACAAAAGGAATCCTAAAACTATTTTTCTGATCGATGATCCAATAGGTTCAAAGTGGAGTCGATCGACTTTTTAAACCTATGATGTACAAACTATATATTGAGGGAAAAGACTTTCACTTCTTCGTCGAGCTTCTCTTTTCTTGGTAGTTTAAGATAAAAAGAAATTTGATTTCTAAATCTCCAAATCACCCACAAAGTGGTTAGTACATGAATCTTTGTTGTTGATTAATTGAATACTTTTGTGTAGATATATATACGTTTTTCTTCATCATGAGTTCGACAATTGATCTACTCATTCAATTACTAAGGCAAAGCCCGTGGGAAACACTGGGTATGCAAAACCTTTTCGCAGCACACTGTGACCAAATAGAATATTTGAAAGAACATGACGAGGAAATGAATACTTATGTAAGACGGTACCATGATCTTAGCTTTATACTAGTTCATCATTTTGCGTAAAGTTATTTATAACTCTCCTTTTTGTTGTGATACTTTTATAGTTTACAAATAGTATTGAAAAACTTAAAAGCGAGTCTCGAGAGTCAGCTGCTCTAGTCTCTAAACTTGAGGAACATCTCACTCAACTGCAAAACATGTTGTGTGATGAGGAAAAAGAAGAGAAGCGAATCAAAGGTATATATGTATACATATATAAGTGCTTAATGTTACTATTATTATTATATGGGCTATACAAGAATAATAATGGGCTAAACTATAAACAATATCCGCTATGACCCCCGCAGCTTGAGCGGAGATGGGTAACGCTCAAGCTAGAGCGAAACTCATCAAATAAAGCAAGAGGCAAGTTTTGGTGAAGATGCTCAGATACTTATAGCGAGACGAACATGAAGAACACGAACATGTCCCGTAGCTACCAAATCACGAACAAAGTGAATGTCAATCTCGATGTGCTTCGTGCGCTGATGCCGCACGGGATTAGAAGAGATTGACAACACTCACATTATCACAATAAACAATCGTGGCCGTGAAAGTGGTGTATGAAGCTCACGTAATAAGTTACGTAACCAAAGAGGTCTCAAGAATCGCGCTGGCGACACCACGATACTCGCCTCACCTTTGGATCGAAAGTGTGAACCGCCAGAGGACCAAGAGAGAAGATTGTTGCCTAGGAAAACACAATAACCAAGTGGATCGGCGGGTAGTAGGCAACCACCCATCAGATCTGAATAAGCCACCAAAGAGAGGTCAAGATGAATATAGCTATAATCCATAGTCCAATGTACCTCGAATATAACGAGTATCCGCTGAGAGCGAAAATGGGGCTCCAGGATCATGCATAAAGACAAATCGAATAAAGATAAGAGATATCCGCCGAGTAAATGTAAGATATCAAGAGCACCCGCAAGACTACGATACAAAGTAGGGTCGAAACAAGATCACCATCGTGACTAGTTTGGTGTCGGTGTCAAGTGTGTCCGACACGGGTTACAAGTGACCATGTTGGCACGCCAAGAACCTCAGAGAGCATACTGATTGAGAAAGAAACAACCTCAAGTATTACGTCACAGAGATGCCCGTAAAATAATTAAGAGGGCCAAGATCACCATGGAAAACTCGCATGAAGAGACGCAATAAGCTGGCAGAGAAAGTAGTTGAGGATGCGGTCAAAACTATATCATCAACATATAATAATAAATAAGCGAGGTCCGAGCCACGCCGACAATAAAGAGCGATGAGTCACACCGACTATGATGAAACCCAACTCGAGCAAAGATAAGCGGCAAATCAAACCAGCCCGAGGAGCTGTTTAAGCCCATATAATGATCTCTCGCAAAGACAAACATGATCGGGATAGCGAGGATCTCGAAAGCCGAGGCTGATGCATATAAGCGGCCTCGGATAAGAAACCATGCGAATGCATTTTGACATCAAGTCGATGAAAGCCAATGTCGAGAAATAGCAAGACTCAGAACTGTACGTATAGTAGCCGGTTTGACAACCGGACTAAATGTCTCATCAACATCAATACCTGTAAGTTGTGTACTGCCATTCGCCACAAGGCGAGCCTTGTAGCGGTTAAGACTACCATCTGCATTATGCTTGTGTCGAAAAGCCACATAGAACGAACAATGTTCGCGTCCGGTGGTCGAGGCACAAGAATCCAAGTGTTATTTTTAATCAATGCATTATATTCATCTAGCATAGCACTATACCAATTGTGGTCATTAAACGCATGGGTGTATAACTTGGGAAGTGGTGAAATGGTGGACACATGTAAGGTAAAACGTTGGGTAGGACGGTTAGAACCAACACGAAAGCGAGTGACCATGGGGTGAGTTGACAAGGGATTGGGATTGGGAGGTGGTCTTTGGGAAACAACACCGGTGGATTGGGGTGAGGCGGTGGTGTAGCGGGTTGGGAGTGGAATTGAAGTGTGGGCTGGGCGTAGTGGGTCGTGTAGTTTGCGCTTGGTTTGGGCAGTGTATTGGGCGGATGTGGATGGGGTGGTGGTATGATGAATAGGTTGGATAGGGATTGGTTTGGCATATTCGGTTGTAAAGTGGTGGGCATAGGTGGTGTAATGGGAGTGTGGAGGAGATGTTGTTGAATGATATTAGGTGATGTATCAAGGAAGGTGTATGAAGGTGAGGAATTAGGAGTCATAGATCCATAAGGAATACCGCCTCATCAAAGTTAACATGACGAGAGATGATGATCTTGTTGGTGTTAGATCGAGACACCTATAGCCACGATGGTTTGTAGGATACCCGAGAAAAATAGCGGTGTGCACGCGGTTCTAGCTTGTGATTGGTGTTGATGTGAGGGTAACAAAGGCAACCAAAACACGAAGATCCGTAGTTTGGTGTGGCTTTGTAAAGGCGAATATGAGGAATGTCATTGTTTGTGGCGGTAGAAGGTATAATGTTTAGGAGATAGGTTGCCATGTGAAGTGCTTCAACCCAAAAAGTGGGTGGTAAGTGTGCTTGAAATAAAAGTGTTCGGATGAGGTTGTTAATGGTACGTATCATCCGTTCAGATTTGCCATTTTGTTGTGATGTTTTTGGACAAGAGAAACGAATGGTAATACCATTAGATGCAAATAAATGGTGTAAGGCATTGTTTTCAAACTCGCCCCCATGATCACATTGCAAAGATTTAATGTCACAACTAAATTGGTTCTTAACAAAAGCACGGAAATAAATAAATTTAGACAAAGCATCGACTTATTACGTAAAGGATACACCCATAAATAATGCGAAAAATGATCTAGAAACAAAACATAGTATTTAATACCCAAATACTCGGAAGTGGAGAGGTCCATAAACCGAATGAATAATATCAAAGGAGACTTAACAAGCTGCCTCGTAGTGAAAAGGAAGTCGCACGTGCTTGCCAAGTTGACAAGCATGACAAAGCACGTGAGACTTAGTCTTATTACATGAAATGAAATTATTAGAAACTAAAGAACGAACACGTCACTTCCGTGGATGACCAAGATGTTGGTGCCACGATGTTGTTGACCAAAAAGCTTGAGGATTGATGGAGATGTGACCGGATACAAATCACCGGTCAGCCACATCGAGCGAACGTGACCGTCCGTAAATCCTTCACGTAAAACCAAACTCATCAAACTCAACGGTACATTTATTTTCACGAACAACCGACGGACCGAGATTAAATTTTTACAATATTAGGTGTGAGAACATTATTTAAATGAAGGGTTCAATTGGGTGGTCGAAAGCTATGGTTCGTGTTAGTGTGAATAGATTTCCGTCACCAACAAAACAGATGGATAAATACAAGAATTAAAAATAGTACTAAGATTATTAGCAGAGGAGTTTAAATGAGAGGACGCACGGTGTCCATGTTCCAATTAGGGTTGGCGGGATCTTGAAGTGTCATGGTGTTGAATGCTTGAGGTAAGCGCTTGACCGGGTAAAGTGGATCGCGGCCGAGCCGTGAATGCGAGTGGTATATAATGCTTCTTTGTTGAGGTGTGAAACCGTGAGGAGTCTGTTGGTGGTTGGAACCCAGTGGTAATCGGGCCGGAGCCTACTAAGGAGGAACATGTATACATTGTTAGGCCAAGGTGTTGTCAAGCCATATTGGGCTAATAATGAATTTTGGGCACTGAAGTAGAAAGCAAGCTTGTTGGCCTCGCCAGATTGAGACCAACCGAACCATTAGACAAAACATTAGTAGAGCTTTGACGTGTATTACCTTGGGAAACAGTAACCACGAGTTGTTATTTGAGTTATTATTAGAACCACTTCGAAACATGTAAGAAACGGCGGTTGGTGCCCCATCGACGTAAACCACGTCTAAAATTCGACACACCGGTGCGTGTGTTGTTGCGAGAGTCACGATTGTTACGCGAGTCTTGGCCACGAGAGTCGATGGTCTCGGTAAGGAGGACTCGAGTAGCAGAGGTGGTGTTGTTGGACAAAGTCGAGGCTTGGAATTAAGCCTCATCTCCTCGGTTTGGACCATAGACCGCATCGCTTCAAGATTGGGAAATGGGTCTTTGTGAGCAATTATGGTGGCGAGGTTAGCATACTTTTCACTTAATCCGCTTATAGCATATGTGACAATATCATCGTCACTCATTGAGGAACCGAGATCATTCAAGAGAGTGACAATAGACTCTATTTTACGAAAAAAGGCATCGGCGCTAAGATCACCCATTTGAAGTACACGAACTCACCTTTTAAAGCAATCGTTAGGTATGCGCTTGTTGTCGAGAAAATCTTCTCAACTTGATCCCAAGCATCTTTAGCCGTGGAGGGTTGGCTTTGATGAGTCGACCTTGAAGAGTCGGAGCAAGAGTAAGGATTATCCATGACTTGACGATGGAATCATGGTTAGCCATTCATCCGTTGGTTGCGAGGATGAAGAAGAGTCGATGGTAGTGCCTTGATGTGCTTTAGGACACGAAATTATTGCAATGAATCTTGAAGAAATAGCACCAAGATGAGTAGTTTAACTCATCCATGTTAAGCTGAGTGGTACTAAGTTGTTGATATTATGCACGGCATATAGTTTTTCGACTAGAGTGAGAGCAGGAGGTGGGGGAGGTGGAGGACCGTTTGTCATTATAACGGTGAGGGAGGAGCTGTGCAACAGCAGTAAAGGAGTTGTGGTAGGGTTTGTGTTTTAGGGTTAGGGTTTTAGGATCGAGTTTGGCGTGATACCATGTAAAAGGTGTATTCTCTGTATTCCCCTTTTCAATCGTTACATTATGTTGATTATATACAATGAACGAGCCTTCACTGGGCCAATACTAACAGTGGGCTATACAAGAATAATAATGGGCTAAACTATAAACAATATCCGCTAACAATTCCAACTTTCAAAACTCGGCTCTCGTTTCCCTCTTCCACTGGCGACTCCCTAACGACAAATGAAAAGTTGTTAAATATAACAAACTTTTTCAAATTAACCAATATATGTAGCATACTTATTTTATCCTCAACATACGTAATATACTTTCAAATACTTACCAATATACGTAATATCGACAGGTTACCACTTTTAAAAGTTATAGTAATGGTCCCTGTTATTTGTGTTGACTTTCACTGTTAATCCTTTGAAATTTTTTGACTTAAAAAAGTTACAGTAACGGTTCATGTGGTTTGCTTTGACTTTCATTGTTAGTCCTTTGACTTTCATCTTTTTTATATACGTTTTACACGTTTTTATACACATTTTCACATACGTTTTTATATACATTTTTTACACGTTTTTATGCCCGTTTTTACACACGTTTTTACACGCTTACACGTTTTATAGAAAACATATGTAAAACGTAAAGAACGATAAAAATGTGTGTAAAAAGTGTATAAAACATGTAAAGAATGTATATATAAAGTGTGTAAAAAGTGTATAAAAACATGTGTAAAAAGATATATAAAAGGAGCATTGATTGTGATGTCTAACTCAGATGCTAATAATATGCCTAAACACGTGTGTCAAGATCCTATTGGAGATGAATGGGACCCACTTTACAAACCAATAATTTATTGCCACATCTATTAGGATACGGCAATCGTCTCATTGACCTTCGGTTTGATGAATGCCGATCGGCATGAGTAATGCCTTGGAATCGGCATGAGGCGGTTTCAATGAAAGCAAGTGCATAATCGGCAAACATTGTCGAATTGGTATGAAACGAAATGTGAGCGTTGGGACATTAAATGGGGTAGCATGGTTGAGGTATAATTATAAAATAGTTGAGGTATGGGTTAGGCATGGTTGCCACTAAAAATCTATTGTTAGGTATGAGTTGGTATAAGATGAGATGGAAGAATATTATTGGTGGGTGATTAGGCATGAAAAAAAGGCTTAGGCATGGTTGCCACTTGCCACCACCCTTAGGCACACAATTAGTCACATATTTTAGGCCTCCCAATCATTTTCCTATAAAAGCGTAAAATGTGTACAAAATGTGTAAAAAGCGTATAAAAGCGTGTGTAAAATGTGCATAAACGTGTAAAAGCGTGTAAAAACGTGTACAAAACATATATAAAATCGTGTATAAAAATATGCATAAAAACGTATATAAAAACGTGTATAAAAACAGGTAAAAAAAGCATATAAAAATGTGCGTAAAAACATGTATACAATGTGTAAAAAAGCGTATATAAAAACATGAGTAAAAAACATGTATATAAAACATGTAAACACGTGTATAAAAATATGTATAAAAACGTATATAAAAATGTGTATAAAAGCATATATAAAAACATATATAAAAAAGATAAAAGTTAAAGGACTAACGGTGAAAGCCAAAGCAAACCACAGAGATCATTACAGTAACTTTTTTAAGTGAAAAAATGTCAAAGGATTAACGGTGAAAGTTAACGCAAACGACAAGGACCATTACTGCAACTTTAAAAATTGACAACCTATCAATATTACGTATATTGGTAAGTATCTGAAAGTATATTACGTAAAATAAGGAAATAATAATATAGTATGTTAAACCTGCAGTTTTTTCTCCCACCATTCATCCGAACAATTCAAGGTCCCCGTACCTGCATCCCAGCCTAAACCAGTTGCCCCATGTTTCAATGAATTCCAAAGGTTGTACTCTTTCTTCTGATCATCGTACTTATTCTTTAGAACCCTAAAGCTATATACCTTTGTCTTAGCACTTTTCTCGAAATCCAATTGAATTTCGCTCCAATTGAATGGAGTGTTTAGACCATGATTCATGTAATACTTGTTTAGTATCCTACACAAGATTATAACTCTTGATCCGCCCACTTAAATGTTTCCCTTTTCTTGGATCATCATGTTTTTGTGCACCAACATTTTCTTCGTAACATCATTACTAGAGGCCATCTAAAATGGAGATTCATAAACTTTAGTTTTGGGATTATCAGTATTTTTTATTCTAATGATTCCAAATTATGACAATTACTTATCTATCTATTACAAAAATCTAATAGCTATCTATTAATCTGTGACACCTAGAAAATGCAAAGGCTAGCTACCAGTCCTAACAACACATGCCCAGGTCATTTAAATACTCAGCAGCTGTGTGAAACATGTAAGGCACCCATTCGAGGTGATCCTAACTCATAGGGACAACAACAAAAATCCTACTAGCGACAACAAAACAATTTGTCAAAGGGAACATAAAAACTTAATTACCCTCTATAGCATACTGCAAAAAAATTACTCGCATCTCACATGACATATCTCCTTTCATTACAAGAATGTCCCTTTTGGTAATCTTATGTATATATTTGCTAAACACTAAAAATTTGTCAAGTACTCAATATAACCAAGGAACACCATTTTGTAACATTTACTATAATGCATATTGAAATCAAAAATCATGTCACATACAATCTACACCAACCTAAAAGAACATACTTCTACCGAAGACCCGATATCGATTATCATCTTAACTTATAGTTGCAATTTTCTAAATAAAGTACATGTTTCTCAAGGACTGCAATTTTCAACTATAGTTGCAAATCATTAGAACTACTTAACCATCAGCTAAATGCGCAAATATCCCTTGTATTATGTATACGGTTCCAACTAAAGTAGATTGCCGGACCCGAAATGAAGCAAAAAAATAACTCATGGTGACGCTGATGAAAGCATGATGCCGATCACAAGATTAAAGTAAAACAAACTTACATAATTTCAATGATGTTAAGCTGAACGGTATTTTTTTTGGGTAAAGGGCCTTAAACCTGGTAAAATAATTTGAACGGTATTTGTTGCAATCATGAACATACGGGAGGGATCTTTTCATTAGAATATGTATTATTATGCTTATAGAGAAGTTAAAATCAATTAGACGTTTCTATAACTACGAGAGCTTAATAAACTTTTATCGGGTTTCTTGTTCCTTATGGTCTACAGGTAGTTTTTTTCTAATGTATGAGATTCATTTATCAGTGAAGTACGGATAAAATATTTTTTGTAAATGAAACACATTTCAGTGCGTGCTGTTACAGATTGAACCCTTCTTCAATCTGGACCCTTTAACATTAGTTCCTTCCTAACATATCTCCCAAATCATATGTTGGCCTCACAGGCTAAATCATATGTTGACTTTCAAAAGCACATTCAAACACCACCTAATCACGATTAATAACACATATAGACACACATTAGCACATAATCTAACCATAACAAATTTCTTACTAGCAAGTTACATATTATTTGTGGGACGGTGTATGATTAATTGTGAGATGAATGCTGACATGCATAACTATTTTTACAAACAAATCATGGAAGAACGCAACTCGATGGTCTGAACTTAAGGCAGCCATGCTCCAGTTTGGATATAATACATAGATACGACATCGAACTAATACGATGCCAAAATAAATTCTACGAGAAAAGAAAGTACTTTGTATAAAGCTGAAGCTTCAAGTTTTTTTAGCTTGATGTAGAATGTTTTCAATAAACAAAGGCATTTTGTGATCCCTGTTATAGGGGTTCTCACAAACTCGTCAGTAAAGAAAAAATATGTGTTTAGCTCAGTAGTTAATAGAAAACTTGGAGTTGCATAAAACAATAATTTATCAAAAGCAAAGGAACCTAAAGCATCAAAACGGGTTTGGTTTTGTGTTCTATCATACCTGAAAATATCCATTGCTCAAGGTAATTGTTCTCCAACAGTCCAAATGACTGTAGTACAACAACGTACTGAGGCTTTTCTCATAACCATACACATTTAGACTGCCAAATGAGAAATTAAACCACCATAACAACGTTCAGCTACTTAACTCAATCTAATGTCACATTAATATTACAGTAGCAATTAGTGCCCCATAGAACTTCAGAATCCCATGAACTAACAATGCCTCATGCGATATAATAAATCAATATTCAGCAATTAATTCCATCTAATGTCACATTAATATTAGCAATTAGTTCCCCATAGAACTTCAGTCGAATCCCATGAACTAACAGTGCCTCATGCAATATAATAAATCAATTAATTCAGCAATTAATTCCATCTAATGTCACATACATCTAACCTCATGCATAATGCAACAAGAACATAAAAAGCTACATGATATGCAAAACAAGTATTAGACTAATAATGGATTTGAGTTACAGACCAATACATAGATCACCGACTGTAGAAAAAAAAAGATCATGCAATTAACAAAGAAACACAATGCTAGTAATATATAACATGGTACGTACAGGGCCGGTCCTAAGTTTTTGGATGCCGTGGGCGAGCCGAGTGAAATATGCCCCACATTTTATCTTAGGGGTTTGGAACCTGGTCAAGCCAGGCGGCTCATCCTCGCACCGATTTTTATTTGATAAATAAAATTTTGCAATATGAGGCAAAAACATCAATTAACTTAAAA
This sequence comes from Chrysanthemum lavandulifolium, assembly GCA_022545495.1. Taxonomy (NCBI): domain Eukaryota; kingdom Viridiplantae; phylum Streptophyta; class Magnoliopsida; order Asterales; family Asteraceae; genus Chrysanthemum; species Chrysanthemum lavandulifolium. Next base: position 280,775,254 of record CM040240.1, on the reverse strand, counting down.
ACTCCGAATAACAAGTTCAAAATTGATCACCTTAAACGATGTCTTCGTATGCTTTTAAAGCAAAACATCAATTATCTTATCATAATCGACATTTAATATCATAAGAATCCCCATTACGTAAGTTACGTACATAACGCTCACAAGAAAAGTGTCTACCAAATTTATCTTTTGGATAATATATATGAATTTTCTAAAACTCATTTGCTTCAAGTATCTCTTTAAATATTCAAACCTAACCATCCCAAATTGTTACATAAAAATATTGTGATTAACTCTATCACAATAACAATTTTGAGGACTTTCATGATTTTCTTTAATAGGATTTTCATTATCTTCGCTAACATTAACCTCATTGGTTTCTAGATTTTAATTGTTTACAGGATTTTCATTATCATCATTAGCGTTAACCTTATCATTTTCTAATTTTCATTATGTATAGGATTTCCATTATCTATTATTTTTGTTCTAACTAGAAACCCTTCCATAGAACCGTGAAGAGATCGCTTGGATTCTTGTTGATTTTTTTTTTTCGTTTCCTATTTTGGGCATCAGGCGGTTGCGAATGACACAACAAAATAGAGTGCAAATTATATTACTAAAGCAAAAATAATAAATCTGGAACAATATCACCTGATGAAATTGATGAAGAGGAGAAAAGATGATCGGTTGATTCATTTAATGCCCTAATAGTTTCCTATTCGATATGTAATTCCCATAATCACAATTCATAGTCAACTAGCAGTGGTACCCGGCGCGTTGTACGGTATCTTGAAATAAAAATTTCGATTGTATTATGTATTTTAGTTTATTATGTTTTTTTTTTTTTTACAATAAATTTACGGATATCAAGAATTTCATTTAGCACGCGTGCCGTTCGGCTCGAGCCCGCTTGGCCGGGCCTATTTGGCCCATGCCCATTCGACTCGAAACCCGCTTGGCCCGCACCGCCGGCTTAGCTCATTTTGCCCGTTGACCATTCGGGCTTGAATATCTCGTATAATGTGCTTTATTATTTGTAATAGTGACATTTAATGCGGGGTTCTGGCGTTATGCCAGCGGATACCCAAATAAAATTTTCCAATGAATCATTTATTTTAGTGTATTATGTTATTTTTGATAATAAATTTATGGATTTCAAGATTTTCGTTTAGCTCGTGCGTGTTCGAGCTCGAGCCCGCTTGACCTGTGCCCACCGGCTCGACCCGTTGGCCCGTGCCGTTTGATCCTACCCGTTCGCTCGGGCCCATTTGGACCGCTTCCGCTCGAGCTTGAATATTTGTATAACGTTCTTTATTATTTGTATTAGTGACATTTTAATGCGGGAATTATGTTTAAGTTGGTTGTACAATATGCTTGATAATTTGTATTTCTTGTGTAAGGGTGTTTTAATAATTGCATTAATTGTATTTATTGACCGTTAATTAATTAACTACATTAAATATATTGACCACATTAATAGTGCTTTGTATTTGTACGTTAAGCTTTAAGACTTGTAAGTCTTAAAATTAATATTGATGAAAAGATCATTAATAGTGCATTATGTATTGTACAATAGACTTTATATTTTGTAAGTCTTAATTTTAAGACACTGAGAGAGAGATTCATTTCTCTATTATAAGTAGATAGATATTAGAACCGGTAAACTGCCGTTACTGTTACCTTCTAAATCTTTTAATGGTTTGTCATTTAAACCTGCTATGTAAACTGCCGTAATTAAAATTCATAATAGTATAGTACGTAGGTTTAGTTTTCATTATAGTATCGTGAAGTATGTTTGGGCTGAAATTAACATAGTATAACACACATGGACCTTAACATTGATGCCCCTCTTTTGGCTGCCCCCGCCGTCGCCCATGTGCCCATAGCCAAATCCGGCCCTGCACGACTTACCACAAGTGGCTCCAACAAGTGCAGATTTATTGATCCACCAACAAATTGAGTGATCGAGTTCTATGTATGAGGTGTCAAAGATGAAAGATCGCTAGGTTGATATGGATTTATAATAGAACGTGGGTAAATTTGCAAATCTTTTATATAATTAAACAAAACCCTTAATGGGAATTTTCATTTCAAAAAATCAAATCATACCTTATTTGGTAATAATTTTTTAATTTGTTTTTTTCATTAATGTTTTTAATTAAAAACCCATATACTTTCTTTTTAGGCAAAAGTATTTGTAAATTGCTTTTTAAGAAAACTAGTTTGACACCAGCAAGACAATGACGGCGATAAGTATAGTTATATGTGTTTGCTTACCCGCTTAGTGAATTCGCTTCACAACACTTCGAATGTATATGTGTTACTTGTATGTGTTTGTTTAGGTTACGTAGCTTTCCGTTATATCATTATTCCCGATATAAAAATACTCGCAATCTCTTACATGTTAAACACTCCCCAAAATATATTTGACTAATCAAGAT
>CM040240.1:280744309-280772734 GCA_022545495.1 Chrysanthemum lavandulifolium | reverse complement strand
ACCAATGGTCCCTCCCAACAACCTTGGACATGATCTCACCGGCAAGTCACCAATCAAACCATTTCGGAGGATTGTTGGCTCACCGATGTATCTAAGCGCTTTAAACCGGACATCCAATTCTCGTCCCATCTAATAGCAAGATATCGTCTAATCCTAGAGAATTCCATCTCACCGCAGCCAAAAGAATTCTCGACACCGAAAGGAACTCCAAGCCTTGGACTTTACTATCCAAAGTGCTCGGGGTTTGACCTTAAAGGTATCCTAACTCGATTATCTTGGTCGCAACATGGACGTAAAGAGTACCTCATGGTCTGTCAATTTCTTGGAGGAAAGGCGGTTTGTTGGAGTGCTAAAAGCAACAATCGGTGGCTATGTCTTGGTGGTCGAGTATGTAGTCAGCAGCGAGGATGTTGTGCCAATGTCTTATGGATGAAAAGTCAACTCGGTGACTATGACATCCATTACAAATGGTACCCATCTTTTGTGATAACACAAGTGCTATAGCAATCTCCAACAATCTGTCCTCCACCAAAGAACCAAACACATTGATATCGAGATATCACTTCATCGGGATCACATAATGAAAGGAGACATAGAACTTCATTTCATCCTCACGAATATCAACTGCCGATATCTTCACCAAACCCTTAGATGAACCTACCTTCGGAGGCGAAAGTCGAATTGGGAATGCTTGACATTGAAAGTCGGGGCATCGAAAACCAATCTCGATAAGTTCTCTCGAAATGGTTCATCCTCCCCGAACACCAAAGTAACCCACTCACTGAATGAGTAGGACTCATTCGGGGACCCGACGATCAATATTGAGCATTGAATGAGTAACTAAATGATCCAAGTATCGGTTACTTAAATGTCCTAGGTTGGTAACTATGCCAATTTAATATAGGAATATATGTCTTCTTGCCGTGGGTCTCATCACTTACCTCATCCCACTTGGGATTAATTTCCTTCTCTCACATAAAATATCCTATGGATATTTTATTCTTCGCAAAAGTGCACTTTTACCGTAATGGGAACTGCTCTTGAAATACGGATTTTTATGCGGGTAGTGGTGGGTGGCATTAAATGTGGAATTTCAAGCGTTTTCAAAAATCGTCTTTACATATCCACGTTTATGCAAAACCACCCTCTCACCACTCTATAAATACCCTCTCTTAAACATTAAAACACACACAATTGATTTTTGCAAACAAAACTCGTCAAAATTTCTTTCAAACCCGTAAATCATTGTGTTCTTGAACCTCTTTCTGAAAAACCTTCATTGTAAACATTTACAAAAGTTTTTCATCACAAACTGAGAGATCTAAAACCTTGATTGTTCTAGTCAAAATAATTTTTTTCAAAACCCTAAAATCCTTTAAAATGGAAATGGCTATAACACAATCTCTTTAGTTTGCTTGAGTGGGTAGGTGATCTTACAAATGTTGAATTTAAAACAAATAATGTAATAGGAATTTTGAATATCCTCAAATGTCCCGACCTATAAAGACATTATGAAATTTTTATATAATCGCCAACGAAAATGGCCTTTGTTCGGTGTCCTCCATTGTTTACCAAAATCTCCTCGGGGAGTTTTGGGCAGCAACAAGGCCTTTGACCCGACACCCTCTTGATGAGAACAACCTCGGACCTCTCGGGGAATATCTCATCGAGTTCGGTCTTCACGGGGCAACAACAATTCACCCTGGATTACAAAGCGTTTTGCACTTCAACGGGGTTGGATTATAACAAAGGATTTTATGTCGCCCATCCCGAACCTTCCACGGTGAAGGATGGGTTAAAACAAATCGTTTAGATCCAACTTTTTGGACAAGACCTCGATCACCAAAAGCTCATTTCCGTGGCTTGGAGGATCCTATTCACTTTTGTGATTCAGGTCCTCGGCGGGAACCACTCATCCAATGAACAAGTTAACTCTATTCGGTTGATGATGGCATCTTGCTTAATGAATGGGTCACTGTCGACATAGGGAGATCATTTACGGTGATCTCGTAACCAAGCTCTGAGCAAAACTAGGGACGAAATCGTTTCGTATCCTAGGTTTGTCTCTTGTGCTTTGCAAGTGTTCTTGGGTTCAAACTATCCTCGTGAAGAAAATTTTGGTGCTTTACACGGCATCCCGAGCCAATCAAATTTTCAAAAGACCCATCCCTTGTCACTCCTATTGAATTGACGGCCCATATGGTTCTTTGTAAACAACGAAGGAATCGATGTCTCTAACCCTGCTCCTACAAAGAGAAAGGGAAGTCTCGATGGGACTAAGACCAAACCCAAGTCTCGGGGCCACGAGGCTTGAGAACACTGCCAAAAGGAAATGAAAGCCCAAGGCGATCGCCACCTAGTGGAGCCCAAGCAACATCCACCAAAAGGACAACGAAGGACACCGATAAATCACAATCGGTGCCCTTGGTCCAAACTACTACTCCCAAGATCCGGAGGAAACATACAACCGGCGGTAGGGGCGCCCACATCACCCAAGGATGACATTAGCAAATCACAAGCATTTGTGCGAGGGACACCGAATGATCCCAAAGACTCGGAGGAACTAAACAACCACCGATAGGGATGCAATCACATCGACTCCGCTAAAAGGCACTGGAAAACACCCACAGGTGTCTCGGGGTCATCGGGGACAAAGACTGGAGGAAAGGAACAACCGCCGATATGGAACCCAAACCAATCGACTCGGAGAAGACAGGAAACTCCACCAATGTTTGAGGGTCAAGGGGACAAAGACTCGGAGGATTAATACCACCGATATGGAACCCATCACCACCCCTTATTATTCTTGAGGTTCTTTGAGTTACTACTTTCGATGATGAACTGCTGAAAGTGATGATGTAATTTTATCGGCGGGGGAAGAAGTGGACGCCGAGGTTCAATCGAACAAGAACCTCACCGATCCATGAGCACACCTTGAGTCACCTATTCAACTGAAGAAAATGACTCGACCTCATCATCCACCGTGAATTTAACCGTTTTGATAACATTCTTCCACTCACCGAAGACAATTTGGTTAAGTGGATCACTAGAGATACAAGGAAGTCAGTATGCAGGGTTCTTGATAAATTATGGGATCAACACTTTGAAGCTGCTTTGCCATTATGCCGATCTTAAGTCCGATGTGCTCACCTTCAACGAAAATGTTCACGAACACAGGGATCTTATGTATCAACAATTTGACACACAGAATGCAAGCCTGGGTCAAATTCGCGAGTCTTTTCAGAAGTGTGGCTCATCAATTGATGATATCAAGGAGACTGTCAAGGAGGACCTAGCACTCAATTCTAAAGTGCTGGAAGCCACTTAAGTTTATATGAAAAAATCCTCCCTGCTCACTGGCCTGGTTAATATGCTTCAGTCTGCCAATGTTCAGGGTCTCCAGAGTTCTGTTCAGTCCCTTCAATCTTCATTGGGATCTCTTGATTCTCAGGTGGCTAATCTGGCTAAGGCATCATCCTCCATGGCTTGGAACCTTGGGCCTCGGATGACAGCCTTGGAATTATCTCATGATAATTTGGAAGCAAAGGTCACTGGTATTCAAAAAGATACTTCAGATATGAAGGCAATGATCACTGAAATTTATCAGGCCTTCAAGGTCAGCGGCTCCTTCCCCTCGGCACCAACACCAACTCTTGCCTCACCGGCGCTTCTGGCAGCAGTTGAGGGGAGAATATTGTCAAGAAACTCCTCTTCCACCGAGGGGAGCCAACACCATCGATGTCTGCCGCTCCAACATCATCATACGCACCGGTCTCAAGAATACCCATCTCATCACTTCCACCACAAACATCAACAACAACAACAACAACACTAATAAATACAACACCAATCATGACAACAACACCACCCTTGGTTACATCATCTTCCTCGTGCCGGGACAAAGGAAAGGAATAATGACAACCACGAGCACGAGAAGATTCCTACAAAATCGGTGACATCGAATACCTTCTCACACCTCAACAAATGAGTAAATATCTTGCTAAAGAAGAAAGGAGATTGAAACAAGTCGAGGAAGATAAGAAGAGTAAGGAAGCACCTGGTTCAAGTGATTTAAGAAGAAGGCGAGAATGTGGGAATTGATCCAAATAAGCTTGAAAAGGGTCAGCGAGACGGAGGTTCAAGGATGCTCGAGCGGCATAAATGGTGAAATGAAGAAGCGATTGGAAGAAAAGAATAAAAGAGCTGCGGTCATCAAAAAGCAAGAATTGACCATTACAATTGGACAATGTCAAGCGTAAGACCGCACGAGAAGATTGCGATGTCAAAATCATCCCGTGTCTAAACCACTCGCAATGAGCGTCTGGGGGATGATAAAAGGCATTTGAGGTTCATGATCCCCTAAAATTCACAGACTTTGGGATCATCGAACTCGATGAACTTGGTCCAATAATTGAAAAGAAGCAAAATACGGTGGTTAAGGAGCTAATGAAGATGCTCAAGAAGAGGCATGAAAGATCGAGATGCACCAAAGACAACCTGGAATTATTTGCCTTAAGCGCACTACAAGTGGTCTCAACCTCGGTCTTCACGGGGTAAAGAAAGAGGTTGAGTTCCACCTGAGATAAAGTGCACGGACTCGAATGCAACAAGGAACTACGGAAGGTGTTAAGTTTGTAAATTGTCTAGTGATTGAGAAGCACGAAAGATGGCTATTCCACATTGATGTCTATGGAAACCCGGTATTTCAAAGATGGAGTGATATTGATCGAGGCGGTGTGCCGCAATCTTGAGCTACATACATGTGGCCTCTCAGATCCAAACTCCAGCAAACATCAGGTTCTGCCAAGACCTAAATGCCAAGATAAGAGATCATCCTGACAGGGAAACACTGATCACAAAGAAAGTCAAGCTTGAAGCACTGGGAATCCATCTAGACTGACATCATTTTATCTTATCTTTTGTACTAGTGATAGGAACCATGTAATGGGATTAATAAACGATGTATGTTTTGTTAAAATATTCAGTGTTCCTTATTGTATTCATTAGTACATTCAGGGTAAGAAGAACCATTTGCTCACTTACACTGATCAAACACTTAGGCTATTTGTATATCCAAATGGGGGGAGACTGTTGGGTTCGATAAATACCCAAACCCCTTAATCTAGGATTTGAATAGAAAATAGCCCAGTGTTTAGACCGATTAAACACTATCGTGTCCTTGGCGCATAGTCTCTCGGTGAGTCATCTTCGTGATACTCGGTATGAGGCGAAGAAGAAGTCTCTCCACTCGAGAAGGCGGAACTTAAAGGGTGAAGGCGGGTCAAGAAGAAGATGATGGATTCGGTGGTGATGACAATAACTCACTTGAATCCCTAAGACCTCTCCAACTCTTACACTAAAGACAAACCAAGTAGAAGACGAAGAATATGAAGGCGAAGAAAGAGCGGGATAAGGCGGGATAAGTTTGAAGCAGAGATAAGACGAAGTCCTTATCGGCATAAGTCAACTTTCCCAGAATGGCTAACTTACAAGCTCAGTGTCATCACTGACTTATGGAAAGCAACCTTGTCCTTTACTTAGAATAGCCTTTGTAAACAGAGACAAAATACATCAGTATTTTGTCTTCCGAATGATGTCGGTTGTCACTTAGGAAAGAGTCAAAACCATACATGTATAAATAGCATAAGAGATGGAGTGAAAAGGTTAAGCTTGTGAATTGTAAAACACACATACACGAAGCCATCTTTTCACTCCTCCAAATACAACTTAGTTCACGAGATAGCTCGGTGAGCTCTAAGAGTTGTGCTCGGACTTAGCTTTGAGCTTAGAGGAGTCACCAAACTTTGTCATTTCAATCCCAAGTACTATTCGCAAGTACTTAGGTAACGATTCTTTGTTGATTTATTTCTAATAAGAATATGATGTTGAAAATTATCTAGTATGTTTTACTTACGTTAATTTCGGTCATTGTTCACTTTTAACTTGTTTTATATTCTTAAACTGTTTTATAAGATAGTGAGCGGGGAACAACAATCAAGATCGGATCGAAATGGGCCGTCCGGATCTATCCGTGCGTCCGCACTAAAATTAAAAATCCGCACATGATCCTCACTCTATATATATATATATATATATATATATATATATATATATATATATATATATATATATATATATATATATATATATATATATATATATATATATAGAGAGAGAGAGAGAGAGGGAGAGAGAGAGATTGGATCATTTAAAAAGTTGATCTCAAGAGAAAAGTGAGAGAAGTGATCTCAACCGTTAGATCACCCCTCTTCCCCTCCTTTTTTTACCACTGAACTACAGGGACCTGATTGTAACTTCCTTTATTCTTTAAGGGAGTGTTTTGTAAATTTGCACATTTCATATATAATGCCCAAATTTCTCTCATTTTATCTTTTTCTTCTTTCTATCATTTCACGCACCAATATTTTTCTCTCATTTTATCTTATTCTCTTTCAGTTCCAGATTTTTCCAATCGAAGATTAACGAAATCAATTTCATAAACAATCACTCAAAGTGTTCAATCGTACACATATATATTTATCACTTTATCAGGCTAGAATCGTAACTCTTTGGATAATTAGCTATCTCAGTTAGGGTTCAATTGAAATGAGGAATAACAACAACTACACTTGTGAACATCAATGGATGTTTCTTAACCAATTTTTGAGCTTCTTTTGAATACTAAGGTATCATCGCTGCAGGAAGTTGATTGTGTTTATGTATTGTAAATTTCAATGTGATAAGTCTAAAGAATACTTGCATTTGATATGAGTTTAAATGTGGTGCGTAACTGTTAAAAATGTTTCGGATTGTATGCGTCGACCAAGTGCTCGACGAAATAACTCACAAAGTTGTGTGTATTTTTTTGTTAAAAATGTTGTGGATTACATCAGTATACCAAGTGTTCGACGAAATGCTTGAGCATATTGTGTGTACTTTTTTAGATCAAGCACCTGTTACTTTTTGTCTGGCCTCCTCAGTGCCATGTACTTATGGTTATTTTCTGTCTACAGAGACCTGGCATTCATGTGCTGATTTGTGCTATATAGAAAAAAGCGTAAGCAACATCAAAGTTTGGTCTCCGCAGTTGACCCCTAAGTGGCTTATATGATCATCATACAGAGATCCTAATGTACGAGTATACTAATGGCATATTACTACCAACTGATTATGACCCTGCAACATTTGATCCAACTGAACACCGCAACCCTCCAACTGACGGTATATGGAGACTAGTAGATGAAATGTCATCACTTACATTAGCCAAGGTTGCAGAACTCTCTTCAATAATGATGAAAAAGATGGTATGGAGCCACCAGTCATATGCGTGATGAAAGGAGGAGCAGCTGGGTTAACCGTTGTGTGGGCGAAAGGTCAAGGGGGTGCATAGGAAGAAGCAAAGCCTGAAAAGTTCGTCTTTGAACTGAAATTGGACTCATTTGAAGCAACTTCAAAGATCAAGATTATTAAAGAACTAAGAAGCTGTACGGATCTTGGGCTTAAGGAAGCAAAATAATTAGTTGAAAAGGCGCATGTCGTGTTCAAAAAAGGAGTTACCAAAGAAGAAGCCGAACAACAACCTTTTGTAGCAGGGGTCTCGGTAGACTCAATAGTAGGTTCAGTGACATGTGGCTCCGGAGCAGCATCAACAACAACCATTTTAGTGGGCACGGGTTTTATAGCTACAATCTGCTTATCTTCTTGATCATTTAGCAGATAATCCTGCATAATGTATATGTTACTTTTTGACTATTTGCTGGTGTAATAAGTTTAATATTTAAACAAATGTATATAAAAAATGTAGATCATGTTTAATATATATTTGGAATGTCTTTCTTCTGTTGTATTGTTTCGTTTCTTGTTAAAGTCTATGACTAAAGTTCAATATATATTTGACTGGTTTGCGACATTTGCACTTGTCGGCTTGTCACATCCAATTACACTTTAACGACTTAGTGGTGTCGATGAGTGTGCAAATACTCATCATTTTTGTACCATTTAGATCGCTAAAACATCCGAAAACACTTTAAATGCATCAAAATGATGAAAATATCACAAATAAGTGTTTTATGTGTTTTAAATGCAAAAACACCAAATCGGATGAAAACGTATCAAGTTTGCATAATTGGCGGTTTAGTCCCCAAGTTTCAAAAGTTGTCAAAACAAACCCTTTGAAGTTTAAAATCACAATTTATAACTTTGGTCCCTCAACTTTATAAAAGTGTCATAAATAGTCCTTGATGAATTTAAAAAGTGAAAATAATCAAAAATAAACCTTGTACTATTCATTTATGGCAAAAATGATCCTTGGGTATTAAGTATGGAGAATTTACATGTTTGGTCCCTCAAGTTTCAAAATTGGCAGAAAATACCCCTGGACTTTTAAAAATGGACATTGCCAATTGAGGTCCTTGTACTATTGAAGCTTGGCAAAATTCACCCTTGGAATAGCTTTGGAAACTTGTCAAATCAGGCCCTTAAACTTTGCACAAATTTCAAATATGGTCCTTGTGCTTAACTTATACCAAACGGACCCTTTGTTATTATTAAAACCCAGGCCCAAATAACCCAGCCCAAGTCAAACCCCAGTCAAACCCAGAAAAACGCGCCTTATACCAGTTTCCCTGTTCATCTCCTTCACTCTCCCCTGCAAAACCAAAACCACCTGGTTTTCCACCTCACCTCCACCTCATCACATCTATCAAAACCACTCATCACCACCCTTTCCACCTCACATCCCAGCCCACCTTGCAATATATGCTTCCCCACCATAGACCTGTCACTGTAGCACTCACAAAGTCTGTTTTTTGCTTTCCACCTTACTATAGCTCCATGCCTACTTCCCAAATTGTCCTCTTATACCTCCACAACATACCAAACTTCTTTAATTACAGCAGAACTGCTCTAATCCACTAGTCTCAATTTTGGCGCCAAAAATGGTTTAAACGGATAGGATGAGTTTGACTCATCCAATGGCTAAGATTTAAAGTGGGATATGATCAGAAGCATGTGGGGAGTCTCAGAATGCTATAAAGAAAGAAGGAGAAGCAGAGAAGAAAGATATCTAGTGTAATCTTTAATTTTCTAAGTCGTTTTAGCTAAAATTTAAATTCCAATGTAAGTTTTAACTTTCAAGCTCTGTATTTCAAGTATTTAGTGTACAATAACTCTTTTTCAATCATCAATTTCAGTTTTAATTCAAGTTTCAAGTTTATGCAAAATTTCCATGTGCAAAATTCTCATGAATGTTCAAATGTTGTTTGTAGCCTTTGTCAAGGACTGAATAAGCTCATGTAAGCTCCTATATAGCTTATTAAAGCTATTAGATACTTTAAAAATCAGTTTAGAAGCAAAAACCAAAAATCACCAAAAATACAAAAAAAATAGATAAAAATAAAAAATCCATGAAGATGGTGTTCAAAGCTGGAGAAGGGTAATTCTTGGATTATCTTTGGTTTAGTGCTTCTTGGGAAGCTTTAGGAAGTGTTTACAAGTTCTTGATTCTCAGTTTTGTGCTTGGATCCAAGTTGTAAGCCCTTTTAATCCATTTTAGTATTTCACTGTTGAGTTGTTAATTAGTTTGAATCTCTGTGTTTTCATGTTCATTAGTATTAGTTAAGCATAATTAAACAATAAAACCACAATAAAACCAGTTGTTTGTTCTTTTAAATTTGTAGTTATCAAAAACCTCATCTTCACAGTTAAAAGAGCATAATTATCATACCTTATTCCCATGTTGTTATTGTTGTTGTTTAGTGTTCTTTTAGTTTTATTAAAGAGTAAATTACATAAATGGTCACTATGGTTTGTCCATTTTTTCACATTTAGTCACTGAACTTTTTTTTTGACATATATGGTCATTGAAGTTTCAAATCGTTATAGATTCAGTTATTAAGGTTTCAATTTCGTTACATAAATGGTCACTGTGGTTTGAAATTTCAGTGACCATTTATGTAATGAAATGGACTGAATCTGTAACGATTTAAAACTTCAGTGACCATGTATGTCAAAAAAAAAGTTCACTGACTAAATGTGAAAAAATGGACAAACCATAGTGACCATTTATGTAATTTACTCTTTATTAAATGATAATATGAGGTCTGAAATCATTGGCATGGTCTTAATCAGTGTTTTGCTTTGAAAAGCTTCTTAACAGTCTTGAAAAAGGGTGTTTGGATTTGTTTGTATCACTGTGTTATAGGTTGTTCTAGCTGTTGTTCTTATTTGGTGCATGTCTCATTAGGTTAATATAGTTCAAAGAAACCAAGAAAATCAGTCTTTATTAGAGTAAAAGTCAAAATTACTTTTAATCTCTTCTTACTAGTTAACTGTTAAGATTTTAAAGGTAATAATCATCATAGTAGCTTAAAAGTTGTTAGCATAGCTTAATCTAACCTTATTATACCTTAATATATCATAATCAGTCATTAGCTTTGATTTAAAGTTCATCTTAGTCAACATACTAGTGTAAAATAAAAAAGTCAAAATTTCAGTTTTTCAATTTTTGAATAAAATAGATTATTTTATATAGAGCTTAATATTAGTTTTCAATACTTGAGCTTTTGGGATATCAAAATATAGTTGCTCAGCTTTATCCTTGTAATTTTTATATTTTCTAATTAGCTTATCTGGTAGCTTAATTCTTAGGGGGCGTTTGGTTCGCCGTTTTTTGGCGGTTTTCGTTGGTTTGTATTTCGTTGGTTTTAAAGGCGGTGTTTGGTTGGACGGTCAACCGGGTTTTAAATCGTTGACCAAAAAAATGAGGGTTTAAGAAACCACTCATGGAGGGTGGTTTCGATGGTTTTCATGGTTTGGACATTTTTTTTTTTTTTTTTTGAAAACTTTTTATAAACTTCTTTATAAATTTTTATATAAAATTTTTATAAATTTTTTATAAACTTTTTATATTTTTTATAAACTTTTTTACAAACTTTTTATAAAGTTTTTTATAATTTTTATAAACTTTTTATAAATTTTTATAAACTTTTTACAATTTTTTTTATAAACTTTTTTATATTTTTTTTATAAACTTTTTTTACAAACTTTTTTATAAATTTTTTATAAGTTTTTTATAAAATTTTTTATAAATTTTTATAAATTTTTATAAACTTTTTTATAATTTGGTTTTATAAACTTTTTTATATATTTTTTATAAACTTTTTTTATAAACTTTTTTATAAAACTTTTTATAAATTTTTTTATAAACTTTTTTTATAAATTTTTTATAAACCTTTTTTTTATAGATTTTGTGATTTTTTTTTTTTCAAATTTGATTTTGTGTCAACCAAACATGCTTTCGAATTTTTAACCCCACCATTTGAAACACCTCCATGTTAAAAATACTCCAGGTTTTTAAATCCACGTTTTTAAAAAAAGTGAACCAAACGCCCCCTTAGCTTATTTTCGACCCCATTTCAAAAATGTGCCCTGTGCACAGTTTTAACCACTTTTTCACAAGCTCATCTAGAGCTTATTAGTTGGCCTTAGCTTTTGAAATTTAGCTTTTTGTGAAGCTAACCAAGCCATCTTGAGGTCCCAAGCTTAAAATTCCATTTTATAGCTTATTTGCTAGGGCTGCTAGTGGCTTGTTTCTTGTCCCATTTCTGTTTTAACCAAGCAACTCAGTTAATTACAAGCTTTTTCATAAGCTTGTGAAAAGCTTATTAGTAGACCATAGAGTGTGAGCTTTGGCTTTTTGGGAAGCCCATCTAGCCAGCTTGTTGACTCAGCCTTTGTTTTGAGCTTAGGAGCTTTTGCCCTTAGCTTATTTTGGCTTTGAAATACCTCACAGGCCTGTTTATTTGGTATTTTAATCATAGTGCTTATTTGATTAATAATAGCTTATCAGTGTTCTTAATTGTGTCTTTTAGCTTCATTTGAGTAGTTCTAGCTTATTTGCATCTTATTCTACCTTTGTTTTCAGTTTGTGAGTTTATTTGAGCTTTAAAAATCAATATAAGCCCATAAGTAAAACTGCTAGTTCATAAGCTCATTAAACAGCTTATTTTAAAGTTTGTAAAATTTTTGTTTTCATTAAAGTTTGTAAAACTGCTAGTTCATAACGATCCAGGAATCCACTATATTCTTCTGATCTTAATTGCATTTGTTTCTGAACTGTTTTAAGTTTGTTACGGTTGACCATTCACAAGTGGTTAGCTTGTGTGATTAAACTTGACTGTTCAGATGCCAATCAGTGTCACATATTCTAAGTTAGGTAAGTGGTTTATTACATTGATGCACTGCTTTCTAAATAGACTAATACATTGTCTTTCTAAACAAACGGATGCACTTAATAAACAAAACAGATGCACTAAATTAGGTTTTACTAAATAGTTGAAATGGATTTTACATCACTAACATAATGCCCCAAAAGAAAAAGTATTTTTTTCATCATAATAAATATAAGAACCAGTCATAATTGAAAAAGTATAAATAACAATGATTGACACCTATTGCATTTAAGCTTATCAAACAACTACACGACATACAAATGACATGATCATAAATCGTTGTGCTCTTATCCATTCATGCTCCTTTCTTTATGTTACTTAGTTCTCGACTTATCCCTCTAATAATCTGCAACCCTTGTTTCTTAAAAGCTTCAGCAGCAAAACCGTTACTTTTAGCAAAAAAATCTGTGCCTTCAAGTCTTATGATCTCTTGAACCACAAAGTGAATATGTTTCCCGTTTGCTCCTTTTATATCTACTACTTTCAAGAATGTGTCAAGTTTAAAAGTTGTAGCCTCAACATGATTTGTGCCAACATTGATTCGATTACCCGTCCGTAAAACAACTTCAAGGAGTTTGAGGAAATGTCGACTGTTCTTTACTTCCTTACTTGCGTCCTGTAAATTTTTACACAATACGCTTTTTAATTAAGACATGCTAGCAAAATATTAGATAACACATTATTCCAATTCATAACATAAATAGAAACAAAAGCGCAATAAAGAATGATCATTAGTCGATCTGAAAATCATACCAATTGTTTCCCGAAGCATTCTCATCATCACGTCTCATTGCAGCAGTCGTCCATTCACATACTGTTAGTAACAAACGGATGAAATAAAGTGCCTCAATTGGATGCACTAAGGTACCTCAAACGATCTGTGGTGCAGACATCATTCTATCATCATTTGTTAAGGAAACATCTGTTGTCAAGGCAAACCGATACTAACCTAAAAGATTTACTATGGATTTGTAAGGCTGCTAACACGTCAAGAATAATGAAACTAACCAAAGTCAAGTATTGTAACCACCCGCATTTTTAGGTTACTTTTTATTTTCGAGAATTTACTATTCACTTTTACTATTCAGATTCACTATTCATCTCGTAAAATTTTTAATCCACATTCTCGTAAGATAAATTATTTTAGTAATAACCTGAGAGTTCGACCATCGTTAGATCATTTTCTCAAAAATTATTAAGTAAACATCGTTTTAAAGTTTCGTTTTAGACGGTCCACCGTTTAAACATCACACGTATAACGAAAATCAACTCTGAAAATTTTCCTCGCATCAGATAAATTTTAGATCACTCATGATTAATTTGAGAATTTTTAAGATTTATTATTTTAATATTACCAAATAAGCCCGGTAGCAGAACAAAACTAAACTTACGTTTTAAACAATTCTACTTACATCCGTGCTTAACGATTCTCACCTTTGTGTTTCTAATATGTTTTTGACACTTTTACATTTTTGGAAAAGTCAAACATATTTCCTCCTCCTTTGACCATAAAGGAATTAACCTTGTACGTTCTACATTTTTGCTTAAATCGCGTAACTTTTAAACTTCACGAATAAGCGTAAAGTTATCCCGCGTATGACTGAAAACCACATTTTAACATCTCATATCACTTTTAGACTAATTTTAGTCTACTCTAAATAAATTCACGGTCGTTTCCACGAAATTTCGTTCTTTTCGAAAAGCGCATTTTACACGTTTTTTACCGTGTTTCCGACTTTAGCGCGTTTTGCACCCAATAAGACTTATCACTCATTTTATATTTTTAGATGGAGTATAATGATGATTTTAATCATTCCTATAAGTTTCATATTTTTACGATACCGATTTTCGTTTCATGAATTAAATACTTACCGTTAGCGATTTTGGGACTAAAACTCACTCCGTAAACACAAGATGAAAAACTAAAACGGTTCATTTGGGTAAGCGGATCGACGAGTTCTTTGGATTTACGAATTAAAGTGTCCTAGCTCCTTGAACGTTCTTGCATGACCTCGAATTATGATGGCTCGAGCGGTGTACGAGATATACAAACTAAAACAATTTCTATTAACAAACATACAAATGCTACATATATAGGCTCGTTTATGTTTTCCTAAACATTATTCCAAACCTAAGTCGCAACATTCTATATTAGGTTGCTCGTAGAAGTTCTCACGGCATATCCATCATTCTCATTATACATGTGATATCATTTATTAAGGTGAGTCATAGCCCCTACTCTTTTAATACTTGTTTTACAAACTCTTTGGGGGAGATACATGCTCAACTATTTTCATTTACTTTTATAAGTACTTTAAACTTTTACTGATTACCATGAGTTCATAGCCCCACTTTTTATTACTTAATTGTTTTACAAACCCTTGGGGGGAGATACATGCTTTATTTTAAACCGAACACATTGCTTTCAAACAAAAGCGGGCTCAAGTATCACAACGTATTGAGGCAGCCGTATCAAACAAAAGCGGGCTCAAGTATCATATACTTGAGGTAGTCATACAACTATATACTTATCTGATTGTTATTAGCACTAAGTTTCCGCATTTTCCAAACTTAAGTCCCTTAATCATGAATCATTAATCACTATGTGAGAGTGGGCGCGAATATTGTGAATAGATCTATTGGGATTGACGAATCCCGTTTGTGTTGACCGGGTAGGCAAACAAACGCACTATATTTGAGTAACATTGGTAAAAACGGCAATTTTACTTGATAGGGCACGCACCGACATTTTCTCCAATTAATTTTGGAACACGTTAACGCCTTGATTGCATGATGCTTAGTCTAATAATAAGCTGTTTTGGTTTTCAAACCATTGGTGTGAATTATAACTCACACTACAAACATAATGTGTTCAACCATCAAACAAACTCTATGAATTCACTCAACCTTTGTGTTGTGATTTTAACATGTATTTCGGGTCCATAATGTCGGAAGTCGGCACGGAAGAGCAAGGACTAGATCAAGAAGGCTATAAATTTTATTATCATTCGAAAACCAATTTAATGTATTTTGTAAACTTGGAACCATCGGGACCTCATTTTGTAAACTCGATATTTATACAAATTGAATGATAAATCTTTTGAAACGACTCCATTAGAGTCGTTTTCTATTATTATAATTGTTGTGCCATGAAGTAACACCGGTTTGAATTCAGCTGCGTATCACGAAATTGGGGGTGTTCTGATTGGTATCGAGCCACGATTATAGAAAGCGGGTCTAATTGAGACTTAAACTATAACTACTTTTACAAACAAAAACATTTTATAGCCTTCCGTTCTCCGTGCCTTCCATCCTCCAGACGATTATGTGACTTTTGGCATTTTAAGCTATACAAACATACTAGTATATTGATATATACACTTGACTTATTTTCAATCATTTTAGCTAAGCGATAGACTAAACATATCTCGTGTATGCCTATTCTAAGGCATTACGGCACAATCATATTTTCCTAATCTCCCATTCATGCATCTACTCATGCATTTTAGTATTACGAAACTTCCTCCAAGACATTGTAATCGACTACAATGGTCTTTCCTACTTCCTAGACATTGTGAGATACAATGGTCTCATTCATATTTCAAGACACCGTGAGATACGGTGGTCTCTATTACATTCTCGACACCTTTGTAAATCCTACGGTGGTCTCTATTACATTCTTAGACGTGTAAATCTCACGGTGGTCTCATTCATTCTCAAGACATTGTGAGTTACACGATGATCTCTCCATCATTTCTCAAGACATTGTGGGTTACACAATGATCTCTATCATTTCTCAAGACATTGTGAGTTACACAATGATCTCTCCATCATTTCTCAAGATATTGTGGGTTACACAATGATCTCTCTATCATTTCTCAAGACATTGTGGGTTACACAATGATCTCTCCATCATTTCTTAGACATTGTGAGTTGCACAATGGTCTCAACTACTCCTCAGATATTATAAGTTATACAATAGTCTCTAAAATTATCTTATAAAATCATCTACAAAAGTGAAGTTAATGGAAATACAAAGAACGTTCTCTACATTCATCAAAATTATCTTCGAAATCTTCATTGTTAAAGGTCCGTGATTCTAGCATAGACTATCTTAGGATTACTTAAGATTTCCTTTCCACACGTATCTACCCATACTATCTTTCTATGCAATGGAATGTGAAAACATAGGTTACAAGTCTTTTATGGCGGGACTTGCAACCTGAATGGTTTGATATCGCCTTTGCTTAGTCGACAATTTCTCAAAAGCTATGAACATATCACAAGTATACCTAATTTAGGTATTTGAAAATTTTATCGAACCTCGGCTAAATATAGCCTAATCACCTATATTTAACCACGGGATAATGGATCATAGTCGATTAACTATGTTCGACTTAAATTTTTCAAACACCGAGAATAGTTATACAAGGGTTATATTCAGTTAATTTCCTACTTAAACTCGATAAAACCACCGAATTCATTAAAAGATCTAGAGGCGCGATAGTGTTTTACCACTCAATGAGATCTTAACATAATTATACTACCTAATTTCATTCTTGAAATTTTCATACATGAGATAATCCGAACTACTATCTTGGGATAGTCATCAAATATTCTCGTCATTCCTTAGAAGTACTAGCCTGATTAGATTTCAAGGATATCATTCCGCTATAATCCTTTAAAACTCACTTTTAATTTTAAAGCAAACTTGACATCTCCACCTAAGAATAATGGTAGCGTCGTTACACTCTTCTAATCGTCAACATGACACATCATTATCTAAACCTCATTGAAATTGAGACGTAAAACTTCACAATTATCACGTTTCCTTCAAACACTAGTAGACATAAACACTATACGATATAGCCTTCATCCCGAAACCACCTAAGATAGGATCAACTTTGGAAATGGTTTGGATAACCACTTGCCACTAGCAAAACTTTCCTACAATGACGGTTATCACATCATTACAAACCGTTTCACATCAACAATATCTTACACCTTTGATTAACAACGATTACCCTAACTACAACAAAACTATTCCATTTGAGGCACTATATAGAGCGAAAGTGTCGATCAACCATTCTTTGGACTAAGGTGTTCAGAGATTACCCACGAAACAACTAAGGAAACCATACAAATATAAATTAGGCTCCATGCGCACACTATCACCAAAACTCCATGTTAGAAATTAAGGTTTTATTGATAGCCTCGATACAATAAGATATGATTCATTTTGAGAATCGGAAAATCCAAACTTTAGGTATATTAGACTCTATAAGATTTTAACAAAACCCTTTAGATTACAACTTAAGCCACATGGTATATAATACATTCTATGACCAAAATTTGAGAAAAAAAGATTAGAATTCGCGCATACATCCACATTTCCTAGACAATTCAACATCGGGTAACACATCACGTATTCGGGACGAATTCCATTAAGGGGTGAGGCTGTAACCACCCGCATTTTAGGTTACTTTTTATTTTCGAGAATTTACTATTCACTTTTACTATTTAGATTCACTATTCATCTCGTAAAATTTTAATCCACATTCTCGTAAGATAAATTATTTTAGTAATAACACGAGAGTTCGACCATCGTTAGATCATTTTCATAAAAATTATTAAGTAAACATCGTTTTAAAGTTTCGTTTTAGACGGTCCACCGTTTAAACATCACACGATATCTAAAATCAACTCGACAATTTTCCTCGCATCGATAAATTTTTAGATCACTCATGATTAATTTGAGAATTTTAAGATTTATTATTTTTAATATTACCAAATAAGCCCAACGCAGAACAAAACTAAACTTACGTTTTAAACAATTCTACTTACATCCATGCTTAACGATTCTTGCACTGTGTTTCTAATATGTTTTGACACTTTTACATTTTTGGAAAAGTCAAACATATTTCCTCCTCCTTTGACCATAAAGGAATTAACCTTGTCGTTCTACATTTTTGCTTAAATCGCGTAACTTTTAAACTTCACGAATAAGCGTAAAGTTATCCGCGTATGATGAAAACCACATTTTAACATCTCATATCACTTTTAGACTAATTTTAGTCTACTCTAAATAAATTCACGGTCGTTTCCTAAAATTTCGTTCTTTTACGAAAAGCGCATTTTACACGTTTTGACCCGTGTTTCCGACTTTAAGCGCGTTTTGCACCAATAAGACTTATCACTCATTTTATATTTTTAGATGGAGTATAATGATGATTTTAATCATTCCTATAAGTTTCATATTTTTACGATACCGATTTTACGTTTCATGAATTAAATACTTACCGTTAGCGATTTTGGGACTAAAACTCACTCCGTAAACACAAGATGAAAAACTAAAACTCTTAACCTCCTCATGAGGCTTCTCAAGGAAGCCTCCTAGACACATGGTTTGATCATGGC
The DNA here is from genome assembly GCA_022545495.1 of Chrysanthemum lavandulifolium. Taxonomy (NCBI): domain Eukaryota; kingdom Viridiplantae; phylum Streptophyta; class Magnoliopsida; order Asterales; family Asteraceae; genus Chrysanthemum; species Chrysanthemum lavandulifolium. The sequence goes on along the minus strand of CM040240.1, from coordinate 280,754,087 downwards.
CATTCATTCCTAAGATCTTGCCAAGTATATAACTTAACCATGGTTAGTTTTAACCTAATATGTAGTTAACTATTTTCTCATCCTATAAATACCAAGCTAAAACCTTCATATTTTCTTGCACCACCCTTCTTAACATCTAAAGTCCTAAACCTAAGGCATTTCTTATAGATCTTGTAAGAACATTCATGTGTTCTTGAAGAAAACTAGCGTTTGATCTTCGTTCTTGGAAGTTTTCAAGAAAGAGTCGTTATAATCTTCAAATAACTTCAAGTCTCCAAAAGGCGTTGTTATAATCTTCATTTCTTCTTGGGTTCTCAAGAAGGCGTTGTTATAATCTTCTAATAGCCTTGGGTTTTGAAGATTGCAAATTTTACGTCGAAGCTCCGCTAATATTTTATTTTTCCATAATACTCAAGCATTCTATATTAAGGTAAGTATTTATAAAACTCAAACTTATTTAATTACTTATAAACTTTGTTAGTTTATTTATTGTATTTATAAACTCTTAATAGATCATATAATCAAGTAATTAAAATACATGTTTTACGTATTAAGCACTACAACACTAGGGAACTTCATGTGAGGGGTTCATTTGGGTAAGCGGATCGACGAGTTCTTTGGATTTACAATTAAAGTGTCCTAGCTCCTCGAACGTTCTTGCATGACCTCTCGAATTATGATGGCCCGAGCGGTGTCTGAGATATACAAACTAAAACAATTTCTATTAACAAACATACAAATGCTACATATATAGGCTCGTTTATGTTTTCCTAAACATTATTGCAAACCTAAGTCGCAACATTCTATTTTAGGTTGCTCGTAGAAGTTCTCACGGCATATCCATCATTCTCATTATACATGTGATATCATTTATTAAGGTGAGTCATAGCCCTACTCTTTTAATACTTGTTTTACAAACTCTTTGGGGAGATACATGCTCAACTATTTTCATTTACTTTTATAAGTACTTTAAACTTTCTTGATTACCATGAGTTCATAGCCCACTTTTTATTACTTAATTGTTTTACAAACCCTTGGGGAGATACATGCTTTATTTTAAACCGAACACATTGCTTTCAAACAAAAGCGGGCTCAAGTATCACAACGTATTGAGGCACCGTATCAAACAAAAGCGGGCTCAAGTATCATATACTTGAGGTAGCCGTACAACTATATACTTATCTGATTGTTATTAGCACTAAGTTTCCGCATTTGCCAAACTTAAGTCCCTTAATCATGAATCATTAATCACTATGTGAGAGTGGGCGCGAATATTGTGAATAGATCTATTGGGATTGACGAATCCCGTTTGTGTTGACCGGGTAGGCAAACAAACGCACTATATTTGAGTAACATTGTTAAAAACGGCAATTTTACTTGATAGGGCACGCACCGACATTTTCTCCAATTAATTTTGGAACACGTTAACGCCTTGATTGCATGATGCTTGTCTAATAATAACTGTTTTGGTTTTCAAACCATTGGTGTGAATTTATAACTCACACTACAAACATAATGTGTTCAACCATCAAACAAACTCTATGAATTCACTCAACCTTTGTGTTGTGAGTTTTAAGCATGTATTTCGGTCCATAATGTCGGAAGCGCGGAAGAGCGGAAGAGCAAGGACTAGATCAAGAAGGCTATAAATTTTATTATCATTCGAAAACCAATTTAATGTATTTTTAAACTTGGAACCATAAAGGGACCTCATTTTTGTAAACTCGATATTTATACAAATCGAATGATAAATCTTTTGAAAGCGACTCCATTAGAGATCGTTTTCTATTATTATAAGCTTGTTGTGCCATGAAGTAACACCAGTTTGAATTCATTGCGTATCACGAAATTGGGGTGTTACAAGAACTAGAGCTTCCGGCCGAATGTGCACATATTCCACAAGGAGCAATTCAATATCAAGAAAACACATGAAAAGAACAAGTGCAGCTACTTCAACGCTAAAAAGGCTTCATCCCACAAATACCACCAAATTACTTCATAACTAGCAATTGCCTTCTGTGCATCAAATTAAATGTAAATGGATGCACTAAATATGCAAATGGCTGCACTAATATGTCCAAATAGATGCACTAAACATGCAAATGGATGCTCTAAACATGCAAATAGGTGCGATAACACTTATTTTAGACTCATTCTTGACTAAACTGAAAAAGGTTTGATGTAAAACCTATAAATTTACATTAAAGAAAAGTTGAACCCAATTTATCAAACAGGAAGTCGGTAGATATACCTAAGATGGTACCGTAGATCAAGTTGGTGCAAAAGTGTATACACCTCTTCTCCTAAGTCGATACATATAATGAGTCAAGGGCGTGCAAATGGATGCAATAATATGTCCAAACAGATGCATTAAACTTGCAAATAGATGCACTAAACATGCAATTATTCATCATAAAAATATATTCAAGAGAAGACATCAGTAAGAAATTGAAGAAAGTAAAATCACGTTAAACCATCCTCTTCTCCTTGAAAAATCTTTCGCTTCTGTAGTGACTTGATACATTACTAGTACTATTATTTATGCCCAAGATTATTTAACGATACTGATTCACTGTTATAGATTTCTTTGTGGTAGAACTCAACTAATAAAGGAGTGCATTGTTCCTGATTTAAAGAGCTTTACCACCTGAAAGGGCTCATACTGCCTGTCAACTGTATGAGATCAACTATGAAACCAGGATAAACTGGAATTTTGGACTTTTTGTCAGCTGCTAACAAAACTGAACTAAAATACCTATAAACACAAATGAATGCAGAAACATTATAGAGATGTTTTGGGATTTGCAAAATTTTGGACCGTAACTTACCATTTGAGAAAACATGTAACCTAATTTGCTTGAATAACATAACAAGGAAGTTTGGATGAAAATGACCTGGAATGATTTGGTATTGTCTCATATAACCAGTGGTTTCTATTCTCGACCTCTCTATCACTATGTCAAATAACATAATCCATGACTAGTGATTCACAAAAGACAGCACACACTCGACTCCTCATCAAAAACTACTGCAGCATCACTCTCACGGGAACAATTCATTTAACAACATCGAGACATGTTCCAAGTTAAATCTCTATAACAAAACATATGCAAATATGCAAATACTTCCAACCAATTAAAAGGGAGAGACTAGCTCCTAAAAATATACTCATAGTAGTATTTGATGAGGAGTTTACTATTTTTCAAGGAAGTTGTGATGATGGTTAAAGAGAAAACAACTTGTTCCACCTCAGCGCGCTCTTCTGGAGTTTTGTAATTCGGGTCAAACTCCCATATTTGCCTTCCAACGAAGTTGTTTGTGTTGTACAGGTACCCTTCTACTATTTTCAATCTCCACGTCTTTCCTTTCCCTACAAAAATATAAAACTATCAACTTCCTATAATGTGAAGTTATCTTAGTGTTTGCTTTCAAGTGATTTTTAACTTAGTGCGTTCCTATATTTATAATAATCTAACAAACAAGAAATGAAAAAAGTACATCTATGATACTAGATTATTACTCTACTTGGAGTTAATAAAGATGCAAAAATACACCAGATTTTACTGAAAAGATAGGGGCGGAAATCACTAAACGGTTATCGATCCATAAGCCATTATCGAAACTCTTACAATACAAATAGATGCACTGATCTGTCCAAACAGATGCTCTAAACATGCAAATGGATGCACTAAACGAGTTTAGACCCCAAATCCATTTGAACCATATAAAATTTCCCCATTTTGACCCAAATCGATGCACTAAACATACAAAAAGATGCCCAAGTATTTCCAACAATGCACTAACCATACTATGACCAACGATGCACTAAACTAACAAATTGATACACTAAACACACATATTGATGCATTAATATGTATAACACTAATCATAATCATGGATGCCCTAACCATACTGACCGATGCTCTAATATATTCAACGATGCACTAAACATATATTTGATGCAATAAACATGATTATCACAATGATGCACTAAAAATACAAACATATGCTATTTCATGAAATTCCGATGCACTAATCATACTCCATAGATGTCTGTCAATGCACTAACCATAATCATTGATGCCCTAACCATACTCACTGATGCTCTGAAATTTTCAAGGATGCACTAAATATAATTTTCACAATGATGCACTAAGCATACAAACATATGCTATTTCATGAAACCTTGATGCACTAATCAATCAAACAAATGCTCTATAGATGTTGTAATGTATCACACGATGCTTTAATCATACACACTTGAAACACTAACGTTTTATGAGATTCTCTAATCATAAACCTTCAATGCCCTTACTTTTTCATTTTCATTCTCTAATTACACATTTTATGCTCTAAATTTGTCACTTGATGCACTAACCATACACTCTCGATGCCTAAATTTTGTAACATGATACTTTAATCATTCTAACAGATACCACAAAATTAATTGCTAGATGATGCCTTAATCAAACATACGTATGCCTTAAGATGCCCTAAGATGTCATAGAGTTCAATATAAAACAAAAACCTCATTACCTCTACCTAAACATTAAAATAAATAAATAAATATAAATTAAATAATTAAAAATGTAATATATAATAAATTAACCTGAAGAAGATTGACAACGGCTGTGTGACGATGGCGGAGTGAAGATTGACAATGTGGTGGTGGTGGTGACGCAAGAAGATGGCGACAATGGTGGTGGTGGTGGTGACGGAAGAAGATGGAGACAGTGGTGGTGGTGATGACGGAAGAAGATGGTGACAGTGGTGGTGGTTGCATGACTGAAGACGATTGCGGCGGCGGTGGTGGTGGTGAAGATGCAGATGGTGATAGTTTCTGTGAATGAAACAAAATGACGATCTGATTGTATTCCTCTTTTGTTTAATTTTTTTCTAATTTTACTCGGAAGTTTGAGATATTTGCAAATTCGACTCTATAACTTTTTTTTCTCACTATTCTATCTAATTACACTTTTCTCTAGAACCGAATATATATATATATATATATATATATATATATATATATATATATATATATATAATATTATTTGTTTTACCACGGTTTTGACCTTTTTAACCGACTAATCTATGAGGTTTGAACTCACCGCCACGTAAACTCAAACCGGATTATTAATATATTTTAATAAATAATTTTTAAAATTTCATTAATTTATCAAACAGTCAAAACTCGTTATCGTTTCATCTACACTAAACTCTCTAATCAAGAATTTTTAAAGTAAAACCCAATACAACAATAAACGTATTGATGTAACTAGTTATAATACCCGTGCACGCACGGGGTTTTAACATAGAGTTTTTATCATGTATTAATTTCAAATATATTGTTGAACTTGACACTTTTCATTTAAATTTTTTTACAAAAGTATTTAATTGGTAGCCCTTCTTTTTTTTCTATATATTATTATTTTCTATCTTTAATATATAAGTTTGTTATTAATGTTATTTTTTGCGGGGAATGGGGAATATATGTTTTGATGAATTTTTTGATCTTAATTATGATGGTTGTATGGACGCGTTGAAGATGGAATCAACAATATCGTGTTTGGAGCATAAAGGATTTTATGTTTCTTAACTATCACCGAATAGAACATTACAAATATAATGTTTCGAGTGAAGAGAGGGCTCTAAAATATGATATGATGCTCTTGTCGTAATCACCTCTTATAAGAATTATATTCTCTAGCCTTTTTAATCTACATAAGATCTTGCAATCTGAATAAATGAAAAACAATATTTCAAAGTCACCATGGTCTTATAATGTTGTACTTATGGAATACTTATTAGCTGAGAACTTCAATTAACACAACTCACTAACGCTCTGTTTTCGAGTTTTCTTTTGTGGGAATAGAAATAATAGGTAAAGAAGAGTAAAGAAAAGAAGTGGAAAGAAAAAAAAGTTGCATTTATATTTCATGTTCTCGAGTTGAAAGAAAATGAACATAAATAGAAGGACAATAAAGAAAGTCGTGTTCTCGAGTTGGGAGGAAAAGAAAGAAAAAAAGAAAAAATTATAGTTATGGCTTTTTAAACATAGAAATATATCTATAACAAAAGATATATAAAATAAGGAAGGTTATATAAGTTAGTTTATAACAAATAGTTTATGTGTAAATTTGTTTTCTTCCAAATCCGGTCATATTTGGGCGGAAAATTTTGAAGGAAAAAACCTCTTAATTTTCCTATCAAATTCTTCCTATTCATTTCTTTTCTGTTTGATAAAAACTCGAGAACACAACAATTTTTCTATTTCTTTTCATTTTCTTTGTTTTCCTTCCAAAACAAACTCGAGAGCATAGCGTAAGTAAATTTTGTGGGTCACTTGCCCCAACCTCCAAGATGATAACCAATGATAGCCTCAAGTGGCATAGAAGCATCCAGTCCCACGATCTTTAAAAAAAAAGAGATAAGAAAGCTCATTTATAAGACTAAATAGTTAAGTAGAGGTAAAAAGACCAAATTAATACCTTTCTTTTTTTCTTTTTTTTTAAAAGATAACATGCTACTTAACCCTTTAAGGCCTTTCTATTGGGGTGTTTGGATACTAATGAGCTCAAAAGCTTGTACATTTTCAAAAAAATCCATTTGAGAAGCTTTTGCTTAATATCTTATTTATCCTTCAAAAAAGTTTATACGCTATTGGAAATAAAGTGCTTGCAAGCTTTTTTAAAAACACAATAAGCTATTATTAACCCCTACAAAGGTTACATAATAGAAAACGACTGTGATATTATAGTTACCAAAAGAATAAACAAAGTGACAATTCAGAACATGCACGTAATCTGGTAGTCGAAATAAATTTAAAAAAAAAATACTTAATTTTCCATGATCTTGACATACTTTGAACATAAAATGTGACAGTCAAAAATCTAACTATTAGATGTTATATGTGTAAATAACTGTCACAATATAAACAAAGTCCACAATTCGATCAAATATAAGAAATATCATGATATCATAACACTGATTCAGGTGGCAATTTTTTCGACTATTTATAGTGTTTAGATGCCAAATAGAGTACAACAATCTCCTAATAAGGTAAAAGGAGTAAATCATGGTTTGTAACATGAAGCGCAACCAACATGGGTTTCTAGCGTGAGGGTTGACCCATCATCCAACCGGCCATTGTTGAGGCAATACCACCGCTCAAGGTTGACAACTATGCTCAATTGAGAAGGAAATAATATGGTCTTGCAATTGGAAGAAACACTTATTCATAACCAGGGATGGGTTAATCAAGTAATATGATTTACATGCAACATATGCTTATATTGGCTTTATAATCACACTCACTTATTCACAAAACAATCTAATAAAATAGTAATCTACTATAACAAAAGGCGAAACCAAATTATAAAGGCAAACTGAATAAAATAAAGTCTTTATTTGAATATTCATACCAGAGATTGCTCTATTATTGTTCAATTTTGGCATCACATCTCTAAATCCAAACACCCCTTTTCATTTATACATATAATCTTTAACATCATTTGAACAACTGAACACGGCAAATGATTTCCACTAGTACAAAAACGGGATTTGGTCACGCATGGTCGAAATGGAACAGCCACACATTCGCATATTTGTGTGGCTGAAGGTACGAAAATTGACAACATGTACTAATTAGTCACATGAAAATTTTGTTGTGTGACCATTAGAACTATGTCGCCGCACAATTGAGCGTTGTGTGGCTAAAGGTATCTGGTGATTTTGTTTCGGATCATTTAGCCACATATGAATTTGGAGCGTGACAAATACAAGTAACCTTGATCGTTAGTCACATGAAGTAATTTTTGTGTGTCTAAATCATAGAGTTAAGTTTTGTCGCACATTATGAGGGTGGCCCGATATGTTTTGCCAACTCTTTAGCCACATCGAAATTGGAACAAGTGACAAATAAAAAGTAAGGTTGAAGCATTAGTCACGATATACATATAAACAAATGACAAATATATGTCACACACTTGAACACTTTGTGACCAAAAGCCATATATGGTCACAATAAATGCTTTGTCACACATTCGTTAAGTGTAGCCAAAATCCAATACATATGTTCACGTAAGTTAATATGTGTGTTTAAAGTTTAGTTTGTGTTAATTAGCTTGAAAGCTAATCTATAAAGTCACATTTGCTACTAACACCGTGACCAAATGCCATATATGGTCACACTAAGCGTTTGTCACATATTATTCAAGTGTAGCCAAAATCCGGTACATATGGTCACGTAACTTAATATGTGGCCATTGGATGATGAATAGTCACTCAAAATACACGTTTCCTCACTTGAAACACCATATGGTCACACTTATTAACACGTTTAGCCACTTTATGGTTAATTGTATGTGACTAAATACCCAAAACAAACATGCTTTGTGTGACTAAATGTTAGAAAAGGCCACACAAACATAAAATTCATGTGGCCATTGGATGATCAATAGTCACACAAAAGACACCTTTCTTCACTTGAAACACCATATGGTCACACTTATTAACACTTTTAGCCACTTTATGATTAATTGTATGTGACTAAATACCCAAAACAAACAGGCTTTGTGTGACTAAATGTTACAAAGGCCACACAAACATAAAATCAAGTGGCCATTGGATGATCAATAGTCACACAAAAGACATATTTCTTCACCTTAAACACCATATGGTCACACTTATTAACACTTCTAGCCACTTTATGCTTAATTGTATGTGACTAAATAACCAAAAGAAACATGCTTTGTGTGACTAAATGTTAGAAATGGCCACAAAAGAAATTTGATGTGGCCATTGGATTATCAATAGTCACACAAAAACTATTATGTTTTTCATAAGCGGAACTAACTACTGAATACTAAGCAGACTTATCTTATTTACGCGGACTTAACCTTGTCTTGTGACCTTAACCACTAAAACTAACCTACCGGACTTAACTTTGTCTTGGCGGCTTTAACCACTAAAGTTTTACATTTTATAAGTAGACCACAACACAAAATATATATATATTTTTGGGTGCAAAGATGAACTTGTATTAATCAAGGAAACTTTGTAAAATGAAAAAATCAACACACCGATATGGACAAGTTCCATATCAAGTTGCATACTAGGCAACTCTATTCAATATCCGATATATCTGTTCTTATAAGTCGATAATAAAACAAACGCCCGTATCATACAACCATGGACAGATGACAACCAACACAAAACCATCACAAAGAACACCTTTTAATGCACCAGTATGAACCATACACTTCGGATAGGGGCTATACCAAGTAGTTTACATTCCATCTCATGAATGGCTTCAACTACTTGGAACACACACTAAATAAACCAACCAAATCCTACACAATCCTAAAATACATTTATAAGCGTGTCTACCAATAACAAGCGATAGCGCACGGAATTACGTTTTAGCACATGCTAAATCATTGGAATTATAAGCTGGATTACGGAAGACACGAAGCTTGGTCGTCGATGACAAAGTCAACAAGATTGAATATGACCATTTTGTTTCGTTCCCTGACACTCCTCAACAATCTCTCTCCATATGGCGTTTATGGTAGCGTGGTTCTTGCTTCAGGCCTATCAACGTGGTGTTGCGATTCACGTTCACATAAAACTCCATGTCTTCCGGTATCTCGGCAATGCGTTATGGTACTTCCACATGTGATTTCGTCAGAACGTATGTGGTATGTTCGCATTAAAAAGAACAATGTAGTATGCTAATCAAAAGTATGTCCATGTGTTGAAGTATATATTAGTTTTTGCG